>QZWR01000032.1:0-61340 GCA_004114325.1 Zoophagus insidians | reverse complement strand
CTGTTTCCGATCTCAACATTGCGCTTGGTGAGAGAGAGGAGATCAATTCATTGTCGCTGCCCGTAATGGAGTGATAAGCAGAGTTATCAGTGGACGACAAGGGATATAGGTTGTGCATATACTGATCAAATGAATAAGACATGACCCCGTAGCTGGAGCAGATACCAGAAGCAAGTGAGAGAGAGAGAGAGAGAGAATGTGTGTGTGTGTGTGTGTGTGAAGGGGGGGTAATAGAAGCTGTTTGCAAGTGGACGTGGCAAGATTTTCTCTTGTTCAAAATAATAGTAGTGGAGTAGAGAAAAGGGACGCTGTGTGATGATGGTGCACGGAGTTTCAGCTTTATCTGTTCAACACCTCTCGTTCCGTTCGCACTCCACTCACTTTGTTTTTACGTTAATTGATTACCATCGATTAATTAATTGTTCAGATCCCAATCAGAATACCACAGGGGGAGGATCAGATCACTATCACCAGTCTGATTACGTAAAAGTGACAGATGTTGTTGTCGTTTACTGCATAGTTGATATTGTCCTTTCTCCTTTCTTCTAGCATGATGTTGCCTATTCACCTTTTGTGTGTGCCTGTGTGTGTATTGTGCGATTTGTGTAAAAAGAATTAGGGATTGTAGAAATAAATTTTCTGGTTATTTACTGAATTTCATTATTTCTTGTAAATTTTGGTGCATGGGATTTACAATTGTATTGTTTCAAAATTTTCCTTTTTAGTCTACAATACCATTCCATTCAACACTCACCCACACAGTTCAAGAAACCCTTCACGAAACAAGCCATAAAGAATTCTCTAACGACTTTCACTACAATTTCACAAAAAATGCAATTCCTATCTTTGTTCAGTCTTGTTATCATGGCTTCCACCTCCACCGTTTTGGCAGCTACTTGGGGAGAAAGTTGCAATCCTACAATTCCAAACGGTCCTACCTGTCCCTCTGACTTGGTTTGTTGGACTGGGACCAGGGCGTTAGGTGCTACAGGTCGTTGCACCAAATTGGTGAAAGCCGGCGAGGCTTGTTCCAAAGATGCCAAACTTCCTACCCAATGCGATAAGAGCTCTACTTGTTATAACCCCGCTAAGGAGACACTCGATAATAAGGGAGTTTGTCGTCCGTGGTCTACTGTAAATGGTCCTTGTGGTGGAAAGGACTCAAAATCCCCTGTTTGTCCTATCAACAGCGAATGTAAATCAGGTGTCTGTAAAGAAGTCGCTCCTGAATTCCGCCGCGCCACCGTCTAAATATCCATTCGAACTACTATATAAAATGCCCTAGAAGATAGAAAAAAGTAAAATAGAAAAAGTCTTTGCCCATCTGTGCAAATTTAAAAGAAAATCACTTTGAGTTCAAGTCCCTACTACAAATCATTGTTGTGAATGGTCAAAACAACGATTTCAACACTTGCCAATCTGTTAAATCTGAGAATACTATCTCTCTGGTACTGCCAATTTGTTTCGCATATTGATTTTGCAAAAACACCGACTCATTCGCACACCTACTGAGCAGCCTGTAGCAAGCGTATATTGAGTGATTGGATAAAAGGAATTTTAACCCATATTGCTAAGTAACTTTATAAATTTCCATGGACCTAGTAATCCCCAACAAGTATTGGTGGGCATTAATTGACAATTGTAAGTTTCCAGAAGTTGATTTTTGAAATATACAGTAATCCTATAATTCAACTCATACGCACTATTGGAAGGGTCCAATCCTCATTCTTATCGAGCGTAGAAGGAACCGCAGTACAGACAGGATGGCACCAAAAAGAAACCCTTATTTGCAGCAACATAGTTAAACTGTAAGCAGTAAAACGATTCAAGGGAGTTTTAACCAAGAGATGATAAGGTTTAAACTCCTTGTTAATAATTCTTACACTTATAGGTCAATATCAAACATTTCAGTGTTATAAATATCAAATAATAATTGTCCTCTGACTTGTTATCAACAGTTATATTCTATACAGCTTATCAATATAATCTGAGATTTCTGTAGAGCAGATTCCTTCAGAATTGAAAAAAATGTAGAACTCTTCGCTACTAATATCCAATAGGGGGAAGATGAAGAGAAATAAAACTACCAATGCGTTCTTCGATAATGACAAGTCTATCCAATTCTCGATCTAATTAAACCAAATTTTATGGGGAGAACACTTTTTCAACCGAAACCCAAAATGGTTGCCAACAATTCAGCAAAACACATTTCAACAAATATGCATTTCCATAAAACCGTCCTTGCAAAGGTTTTGAAAGCCAAAACGGAGCAAGGGTTATGATAAGCGACAAATATTCCACCCATATACCAAGGGGTCCTTGTAAGCTAACTATCGGTGGTGATATCCCTGAATATAGCCTCTGTTTTCATTATATCCAATGGATTATGATGCGAAATCGGTAAACAAAGCCGTGAAAGAACTCTAGTTACAGCGGAGATTGAAGTAGCATATCTACAGGTTTGACCAACGCCCTTCCCTCCTTCTCATAAATCCAAATACTGAAAAAAGACTCCATTATTAAAATAATAAAATCTTGGAATATATAGCTTCACAAGGTGGAAGAGTACTTAAATGCAAACAAGATCTAGACCACGAATAAATCTGGGTGGTAAATCCGACAAGATCTGTGCGATATAATTGAAATGAGCGGATAAAATGTCCTTATTCCGCCACTATGCTACCACTTTGCAATAGTTCTGCGCACTAATAGCAACACCATCACCACCACCAATAGTAGCGGCAGTAAGCAAAGATTGTAAGGAAAATAAATGTTGGAAATATCGATTTCACATTGTCAGTAAATGGTCATTGCCTTGCTCAATTAGAAGAAGTATGACATAATAATTAGGAAGGAAACAATTATTTATTCAATAAAAATACACAAGTTCATCAGCCATCCATTTGAACCTTGATAATAGTACACAATTAAGTATTGTCACCCAAATCTAAACACAGAAATCCCATTGCTCTACAACAGTCTCTGCCCAAGGATAAACATAAACACAAACACCATTCTCAATTAAATGTGCTGGCAGTAGTAGCAGTGACAAAGAAATATCCATCAATAAAAAATCTCAATCATTACTGATCTCAATGGATCAACAGCTTAGTCAATAATGCTATTTTTCAATAATGTTCCTCTAATACTCATTCAGTTGCTTTTACGTCTTTTTGAAGGAATAGGGGAAGAAGTTTGTAGATAATGTTTCAATGGATAATTGGAAGTACCGCTTGTAACAGAATCATCGCCGATAGAAGCAGGCACGACCGACTTCTTTGGTGCAATAGTTCGGACTTTCTTATCTTTAGATGATCTTTTTTCAACAGAATTCGGACTTCCACTCAACAAGGAAGGGTCGCGGGTGTTTGGTGCGGGATGTTGTTCTCCAGATGTTGCTTCAACGTAGCCTTGGGGTCAGATTGTTGATGAAAAGGCACATCAGCGACAAAAAGCTCTGCTCCTTCTGTCGATACTGATGATAACGACTGTTGGTCCACATCTAATGCCCCAATGGATGATATAAACCAAAATCAACATTTTCGCTGACAGGATTCGAAATAGAAGCCAAGTTTTCTTGCGGCATAGTGGCTTCTAAACTTGTAGATTCGTCACCATAAACATAGTCTTCATCAACTTTAGAAGCTCCCTCTTGACAACCTGTTTTTTCGATTTTCTGAGAATTCTGACTCTGGTCAACTTGATTTGAGTGTTCTTGTTCGTCTTGGAATTTTCGCTTTATTGAATTGTTCAAATTTGGAGTCTTTTCATGATTATTGTTGAAAGAAGAATAGCGATACAACACTGGAACTGAGTTAACGCTGTTCATCATTTACATCAACATCATAGCAGTAGCAGTAAAGAATTATTTAACACAAAACCATCGACATCACGTGGTTGCGATTTTATTCACTCAGCAGTAATTCGTATCACCTTGACGCGCTCCTATTACCGACAAAATACTGCTCTGTTTGTTTTTTGTAAATTATAATTTTATATTAATTAATGCTTCAGATCCTACCAGATTATTACGACCGGTCTTATTACGTAAAATGACAGATGTTCTTAGTGTATATTTGATATTCTCCCTCTTTCTAGAATATGCTTCTACTTGTTAATATGAGTGCGTTATTCCATAAAGTCAGGAGATTCCATAAATAAACATTCTTTTACGGTAATTACTGCGCTTTATTTATTTTCTTGTACTTGCACGCAACGCACAGGGTCAAAACAATGACTTCAACACTTGCCAATCTGTTAAATCCGACAATACTTTCTCTCTGGTGCTGCCAATTTGTTTCGCATATTGATTTTGCAAAAATACCGGCTCATTCGCATACCTAGTGAGCAGGTCACCGTCTATTATGCCGTTGCGAATGGTATTAGCGAAATGTCGATATTTCGCTTGGACCAAACGCTCAGCCCGAGGATTTAATCCACCAAGCTGCGGCAAGCCATTGATAAGTTGTGTAGTCAATGGTTGGAGCCGCTTGAATTGTTTCTCAGCTATGGGTGAGAGCGCAGTTATACTTCCATCATGGCTTGCTTACTTTGTTGTTAGTTGAATGTACGTAAATGTGGGAAATGACACACCAATAATTAACATTTGTTGATGTTGATCCACATCACTCGTCTCCCAATTCCTCAAAGAGATACGCGTAGTGCTAGTTATTCGTTTGCCCAAATGACAATCAGCCCTTCTAATCAATCGTTGTCCTGAAAGTGATTGAATATCTACCAGTTCTCACTCAGATAATACCATAACGATCAAACTCACGATAAGGCGAATAAGAGTAAAGATGGATATTTCCATCCGTGTCAGTAATCACTAGAAAGAGAAATTTCCCGTCCATTATAAAGTTTACATCCAGGACTTCCATTCGATGATGCGTCAAGTCTCGCCCAAGCAGCATCATTTTCGGTGGCTCTTCCTGAAATCCGATAAACCAAGCACTCTTGCACATGTCTCCAAGCAATATGAGGTTCTTCACGGTGGCCATGGTAGTAGGGTATACTTGAACGTCCAAAAAAGCAATACCGTTCAATGATTCATCCCTTTCGAAACATCTAACAATAATCTAAGCCCTAAAATCAACATTTTGTTTTATAATTGACACAAACCTGCTTATTGACCGAAGTGACCAAGAAACCTTGAACCGAATCCACCACAGAAACAGCACCTTTTACCTCTTCTTTGCATAAGAGCTTGAATTTATGATTGGTCTCTGGTCGATTCGGCTCTGGTACTACCTTAATAACGTCAAATATATAAATCTATACTCCTGTAATAAGAGAATATGCAAAAAAGCCAAACATTTCCATAAACCGCTACTTCTTCACTTGCAACTACTCCAGTTCCCACGGCTAAAAATCCCTTCAAGCCAGAAACATGTTGAGCACTTTCCAGGATGACATAGTTCAAGGCCAATACTCGCTCATGCTCTAGAAATTCAAACTTGTCCACAGATTCCCAAGTATGAATGGAAAAAAGCTCAATGCTATGCTTCCCTTCATCTGGTAGGAGTAATCCTGATGGCGGTGGATCAGGAATTGCTAATAGTTCCTCCTGGTTAGTTTAACCTTGTAAGAAAATGATACAAACGCCTGAAAAAAATGACAATGATGGCTCGCCTGCTTCATCTATTCCTGTTATGATAAAAGGATTTGACACAGCTGTGGCTGCTACCAACTTGTGAGCAGTACGGTGCATGGCCAACTTGTAAGGAGTTCTTTTAAGCGGAACTTTACGTAATGGCCAATGAAAAGTATAATTAACACGCGGATTTAATGATGCTAATAACAAATTGTCCTATCCAAAACAACTTTAATACCACAAAATTAAGTAAACTTACTTGAACATCGACAAAAGCAAATCCATTTCGACAATCAGGGTGCTTAAAAGCAGTAAATCCCTTAACGGTGACCCCTATAGGTTGCTGCTGTTGTTGCTGAGGAGACGTTGTGGAATAAGTGATCGAGGAAGAAGCATGCCAAGGATGCATTCGAACATGACGTTGAGGAGATATAATCAAAAAATAAGGTGGAGTGCTGACCGTCGTCGTCAAGGATGAGTTAGACGAAGAAAAATTGATAAAAGCTCCAGAAAGTCCGTTGATAGAATCAAAAACCGTACAAATTGAATGATGCTGGTTGGTCCAATTGATTGAATGAACTGGCGGAAAAACCACAGGAAGAGATACCCTGACAAATCGAATGGCTAAACGGCTTTCATAATCTCGTAAAACCCCATCTTCATCCTCCTCGCTCATGGCGACTACACTGGCTCCTGCAATGACTGCAGCACCAGAGGAAGTCGGAGCGGCACTGCATTTAAACAGCTCATAAAGTGCAATTTCTTGAGAATTAGTACGAAGCTACAACTGTGGTATTAATAGGAGATTATTTAAGGGTACTACCAATAAATAAGGAGCTTCTGAATCAACTCCTGGGATTATTTTCATTTCTGTTACATAAACTTCCTGGCCTGGCAGGACAGGTTCGGTGTTTGAACCTTCTTGACCTCGATCCATCAATAAAGAAGGAAATCCTTGTAAACTACAAGTTTGCCATTTGCATTCCATTCTACCCAGATCCCAAATCTTTTTTTTTGAATGGTAAACATCAACCAAAGAAAATACCTCGAGGTCACCATTCTTAAAACAAAGAAACAAAAAACATTCTCTTTGCTGTTGTAAAACCTCTTCAGCTGTGGCATTATTAATACCCGTAGCAGGATAAGTAGGGTATGAAGAAAGAGTGGGATTAGAATCAACATTATATAAATCATCAATATCCATTCCTTCAACATCCTTCTTGCCTTCTTCCGATGTATCCATTTGTTGTTGATGTTGTTGATTGGAGTACTGAGAATGGCTTGTAAAGTGTCCTGAATTGTCCTGATAAACCCAACAAGCGGACAGGGAAGGTTTAGTAAACCTTACTTCCTCCTCCAAAGTTTGATCAATCATTTTTAGCACGACTACTTGTTCTGTCTCTAAAATAAGAATCACAAAGGGTGACCCAACACTGGCTTCTTTTATGCCCTCAGGAAAGCTCAACATTTGTGTAGCCTTGGCATCTGCATTGACCAGACGAACCCCATAAGTGCATATCTGACATACTCTAGAATCGTCTAACAAGGTAGCGGCTAAAAGAGTTGGTCCAGCTAGGTAAAACCCCTCATCCCCAGCAAGTTCATCAAACCAACTAAGCTTCACTTGCCATACCTAACGTTCTGTATACTTAATGGGAATAATTAAGGTTTTTAACACAAACCATAGTTTTGGTAGTTTGAGAAATAATCAAAAATCGATCATATAATGTTTTTGTCTCTTCCAACATGGTCATTCCTTGATAGTTATACTCTGCACGACAGGGTAAACTCCACATTTCTGTAGTGGGAGCAGGAGCAGGACCTTGAGACATTGGTAGCGTAGAAAGTATTAATGGACGCACACTTTGCTGTGGGTATTATGCAATGTGACAAAAGAGAAAAGTACCTGTAAAACGGCCAAACCACCATTTCTTCCATATCCAGTTGCACAAATCAGCTCAAAAAAGGTTGAAGCCATTTCATTGCTATTACCGCATGTCCCTTCTTCCTGGGCACAATCTGCCAAAGTTATGTCAGAAATGGCACCTAGGCAAGTTAACTGGTCACACGTGCTAAAGTCGTAAAGTTGAATCTCTGATTTGTTTAAAGACTGAGAATTGGAGGAAACATCATTGATGTCACCACCTATAGAACCACTAATAGAAGCACCGCCATAAATTTCGTCGTCTTCTAACCATGAGGTATATTTTGAGGAACTTGCCGCTACGGTAGTCTTGTTTCTAATTTCAAGTAACTGGGGAATGAGAGAAAAAGTACCACAAGAATATCACCACGCGCTTGATGCTTCCTCCTCTCTTCAAAGCGTACCAACTGCGAATTTTGCATAACACTTCCAATAAACCAATATTCTTCATTTATAATTATCATGGTGCTGGGAATGACTGTATATCCAATCCATTTTAAGAGAAAGTCTGCTACTCTGCCACCCTCGCGCTGTATTTCCATCAAGACAATTTCACCCTTTTGAGTGGTCATTATAAAATGCTCAGCGTCCAAGAAACACGCCTTTACTCCTTGTAAATCAACCGCTATTCCTTCAACCGCAGTTGACACAGCCTTATTAACGGTAACCAAGCCTTGATCAACATGTAAGAGCTCATCAGCTCCAAGGATTAACAAACCAGGCACAGGTCTTGAGCAAGCAAACACGCTGTTACAAGTCATCGGAAGCTGTGGTATCCGATAGAGCAAAGAAAACTGTCGCTTATTTAGATCAACCGAAAGCACCACAAGAACGCAAGTATCTTTTTTGATGTTTTGTCTTGCTGGCCAGGATGGCAAAGGTTCATACAAAATTGCCAAGGTGGGCTCGAAGTAACCTTTGAGGAATTGAAGATCAATTACATGTTTAATATCTGCGTGTAATTCCTTGAATTGACAAACAAAGCTGGAAAAGAAAGGGCGTCTGTTTTTTCCCCCTTCTTCTTCAATATGACACTAAGCTGGAAATAGTGCTTACCCTTCAACCTTTGTCGTAGATGCATTTGAAGAAATATTGCCACCACCTACGCCTCCACCAGCTTCTTCTTCTTCAAACGAAGTACTTCCACTTTTCAATGGTAAGAAAGCCAAATAATCATGGTAAACGCGAAGTGAGATGCATCTTTGTTCTGGGTCAACTCTAAGGTCAGGATTCAACGTAATATCCTCAAGAAAAGTATCCTAAACACGCCTCCATTTAACCCCTAATACTAATGAAAACCTTGAATTCTTCCTTTTCAAAATAATGTAATGAAACTGTCAACCAGCATTTAAACTTTGTAGACCATTCTAATATACAAAACTATCATTATTAAACAGATTAGCCATATAAAAGTGAAGAGGGTAAAAACCTTGGCTTCTTTAAAAGAAACCACTAAAGCTTCTTCAAAAGATTTGGAATTTAAACAAATCTTGTTCAAATCTTCAATACTTCCAGCTAGAGTCTGTTCTGCTTCCAGTACCATCTTGGCTTGTTTGGTAGTATTCCTCGCTTGTAAAGTCACGAAAGGGGAACTCTGTATGGTGGATTAGGTCAGGAAAGGACGGAGTAAAGGATGATAATAACTTGTTCATCATCTCCGCCTGCATTCATAGCCGCTACTCCTGCCGCAATGGAGGGATCTTCAGCAGATTCAGGAGCCTCTAATACTTCTTCTTCCACCAGCCGATACAGATACAACATGGTGTTACATGCTACCACGAGATGAGGTAGCTGTGGTCTTGGTAAAAGCCTCAATTCCACACAATGTGTCACTCCCGAAGGAGGAAGAATCTCCCTAATTAACGGAAACAAAGTTGTCGACATTTGTAGTTTGGGGAGTTTCGCAAGTCCCGTGATTGACACCTTTTGAAATCAAGAAATAATGTATTTAAGGAATTGTTTTTTTTTCGTGCCGCTTTCCTATGCAACTACAATGCCTCAGCTAACGGTGGTATTGAGCGTATAGGAGCTGAAGTATTAGTGATATCTGTCATGGTCCACCATACTCCCAGCTCCTCGGCCATTCCAAGCTCTCGTTCTTGGGCGAACTTCTTATTCAATTCAACCACGGATTCTACGTGGTAAGGATCCTTCATTTCTGGCAATGCTGGACGACTCCAAGAAACCAGGACAGGTTTCCCCAATCTGCCTTTTTGAACGCGTTGCATGGCTTGTTCTGCTTGTTGTCGCGTCGCAAATTGCAAAGTTCCTCCACTTCTGTCAGGATACAACATGCATCGAATTATCTGTCCATCCAATTCAAACAAGCTGCACATAACAAAGAATTAAAAAATTATAATTGCAAAATAAGAAAATACCTTTGGAAATGTTGTTCAGATTCCAATGGAGTGGGAAACCCATAAACAACAATCACCGTATTCGTGGGATCTGCAGCCCATATTTGATACTCAGACATTCCTCCACCTCCCCCAGCATAACCAACATTAGCAGAGTTCGGACCACTCTCAACACCCATGGCAGTTATATTCGGAGCAGTAGAAGTGGTCAAGGCGGCTTTGGCTCTTGGCGTAGCAACACTTATCCGCATGGGCCTTGAGCCACAGTAAACTCCTTGCATTTCTGTTAGTGCGCGTAGTTGTTCTTGTTCATCAAAAAACCGTACAAAACCATATCCTTTGGGCATTCCAGTTACAGGATCGGTGACTACTTTTACAGCTTTGACCGAATGATAGTAAGATTGAAACAATGCCAACAACATCTCCTCAGTCACCTCCGAGGAAATATCTCCAATAAATATCGAGAATTCAGGTCCACTCACCAACGTAATGGGATCTGCCAATCTTGCAGCCGGAGCGAGTGTCCCCATGGTACTTGCTATTCCTGCAGCTGTTACCGCAGCCGCTGTGGCTGCATTTAATCCTCCACCTCCACCACCACCGCCTCCTCCCATTCCCGCACTACTTACCGCTGTTGTCGCAGCACCCATGCTCAAGCCACTTGCCAGAGCCAAGGCACTTGCTCCACTCCCACCTCCTCCAGAAGCCCAGTTCAAACGGAATGTTCGATTGGTGCCAGGGATGGGAGTACCGTTGAGCGAAGCCAGTGCTTTTACCGCTGAGCCATTATCACGAAAATCGACAAAACAATAGTTACACCAGCCTCTATTTGATCAAATCAATCCAAAAGAACAGACAATTACCCAGTGGCACGATCTCTGATCATCTTCACAGAGACATGTTCGCCAAGTGCTAGAAAAGTATTCCGAACAAAGGAATCGTCCATGTAGGAAGGGTCAATATCGCCCATCCAGAGCGAAGTCCTAAGATCTGCCCCTATACTGTTCTTTTCTTGTTAGATTTGCCCCCACAGTGGGAAGGAAATGTACGCTGCGCCGGTTCTTGCATATCCTCCATAATAAGACATTTCTCTTTAAAATGAGTATCACGTGTGCGTCACATTTTTCGCAGTTTTCCTCACTAAAACCTCGTTAATCTTGGAAAGGAAAAGCTTCTAATCATGGTTTTTTCCCCTTTACTTTGAAGTGTAAACTAATCTGTTGTAGTCTTTAGCACCAGTACAGATATTTAGTGACAAGGCTTCCGAGGAACGTGGTGAAAATGCTAGATTGGTATTTCTATATTGCTGGGGCTTTTCTAAAGCGTGTAGGCGTCTTTTGTTGGAGCCATTGCAGTTGGCGATTTGGTAAAGTCCACTCTCGGACCCAAAGGAATGGACAAGATCCTGGTTAGTGTTTCGAGTAATGAGATCATGGTTACCAATGACGGCGCCACCATCTTGAAAAGTATTAATTTGGACAATGCTGCCGCCAAGATCCTCGTCAATATTAGCAAAGTTCAAGACGATGAGGTAGGAGATGGAACAACTAGTGTTTGCGTCCTTGCTGCCGAGTTGTTGAGACAAGCGGAGCTACTGGTTAACCAGCATATACATCCTCAGACGATTAACGATGGTTATCGTATCGCCTCCAAGGTGGCATTTGAAGCGTTAGAAAAAGCAGCAAAATCAAGAAAAGGCGATGTTGAAGCGTTAAGAGAAGATCTAATCAACATTGCCAAGACTACCTTGAGTTCCAAAGTGTTGTCTGGTGATAAAGAATACTTTGCCAAGCTAGCCGTGGATGCTGTCCTCAGACTACGTGGAAGCACCAATTTGGAAAGCATCCAGATCATTAAGAAAGTTGG
This sequence comes from Zoophagus insidians, assembly GCA_004114325.1. Classification (NCBI taxonomy): domain Eukaryota; kingdom Fungi; phylum Zoopagomycota; class Zoopagomycetes; order Zoopagales; family Zoopagaceae; genus Zoophagus; species Zoophagus insidians. The sequence goes on along the minus strand of QZWR01000032.1, from coordinate 49,600 downwards.
AGGAAAATTATCAGACAGTTATTTGGACGATGGTTATATCCTGGACAAGAAGATTGGTGTTAATCAACCAAAACGTCTAGAAAATGCCAAAATCCTTGTGGCCAATACTGGTGAACCTCTTTGTGTCTGGAGTTTGGACTAATTTAACAAATAGCAATGGACGTGGATAAGATCAAGATCTTTGGTGCTCGAGTTCGAGTTGACGGAACTGGTAAATTGGCTGAACTAGAAAGGGCTGAAAGGGTAAGCCTTATATCAATTATTGAACTAAACAACACTTTATTATAGGAAAAAATGAAGGAGAAAGTTGAAAAAATTAAAGCACATGGAATTAATTGCTTTGTTAATCGTCAATTAATCTACAACTGGCCAGAACAGCTCTTTGCAGATGCAGGCATTGTTTCTATTGAACATGCTGACTTTGATGGCATTGAGCGTCTTGCACTTGTGACTGGTGGAGAAATCGCATCCACCTTTGATCATCCCGAACTAGTTAAACTAGGACAATGCGATTTAATAGAGGAAATCATCATTGGAGAGGACAAATTGATTAGATTTAGCGGAGTTGCAGCTGGAGAAGCTTGCACAGTTGTCCTTAGAGGAGCTACTCATCAGCTTTTGGATGAAGCCGAGCGAAGTTTGCACGATGCTCTTAGCGTATTGTCTCAAACTATTGAAGATCCTCGCACTGTACTTGGGGGAGGTTAGTTTTTGACTGAGATGCTAACCTGTGTGATATGAAAAGGATGCTCTGAAATGTTGATGGCCAGAGCTGTGGACGAGAAAGCTGCAGCAACTCCTGGAAAGCAATCCGTAGCTATTGAGGCATTTGCCCGAGCCTTAAGAGCGATCCCAACCATATTAGCTGATAATGCAGGATTTGATTCAGCTGAGATTGTGGCTAAATTGAGAGCTGCACACCATGACGGCAAATCGACATTTGGAATTAGTAAGAATTCTTCACTTTGTTATTAACTATGGTCGAATAAGATATGGAAACTGGAGATATTGGTGATATGGTGGAACTTGGAATTACTGAGAGTTTCAAGCTTAAGCGAAAAGTATTGATTTCTGCCAGTGAAGCCGCAGAGATGATTTTACGCGTAGATGACATTATCCGCTGTGCTCCACGGTAATTTATTCTCCCCCTTTATTATACTTTTTGTTTTTATCGTTGTTGTTATAGAAAGCGTGAAAGAATGTAAATCCTTTCGTAATAAAATTGCTGCTGTTTACAAAGCATGAACGCGTTCTTGAATCATTTCAAAAACTTGACTCTAACTGAAAAGCTTGAATTTCTATCCACCATTATTTTAGAACCTGGTCATTTAAGCACAGAACAGGTGAAAATATTACGTGGATGGACCAACGACAGACTTGCTAAACGATATAACCTCTGTCTGCTTCCTTTAGAGCTCATTCTACGCATTCTTAATTTCCTCTCATTCCGACAACTCTTATTACTTCGACTTGTAAGTAATGGATTTGGGTGATTAAGAAAAGAGTGGCCAGGTCAACAAACAATGGTACAGGGTTACTTTATACCCAGAATTATGGATCCTTCAACTTGCCCAACATTTTCCAACCACATTACTCCAACAAGGGCCAATATTAGCAGAGCTGGAATTCAAAAAACATCATTCAAGACGTTGTAACTTTAACCTTGGAACTCCGGTAAAGATATTAGAGGCAGAAAGACTGCATGAAGCAAGAATCACCAGTATTTGTTTCAGTCCCAACTACTTGGTGATTGGATCTTATTATCGCAGAATAAGCGTTTATCGGCATGAAAACGATGAAATAACCTTTTTAAGGAATATTGAATGTTTTGCCATATTCACCTTGGCCTTGAATGAAGAGGCCAATTTGATATGTGCAACTGGGAAAGAATTAAATAGAGGAGTTGTATTATTTGAATTAACAACGGGCAATTTGGTCAAAACTATCAATGTTTCTAACCTACACACAGCGTTGATAATACGTGTTCTCCTTAGCCCCCGATACATAGCGACCATAGGAAATGATATGCTGATTAATGTGTTTGACTTGTTAGGAATGCCTATTGCCCAGTTTGGCGGTGGGGTGGGAAACCCTATCACTTGTTGTTGGATTAATGCCCATTTATTGTTGATCGTTGAAGAAGGCAATGATTTCTGTATTGGTGATATTGATAATAATTCTCTAATTCCCATTACCAAGGTTAGTTAGTATCAGCACTTTACTACTAATTATACTGATAAGAATTATGACAATGTGCTTATAAATGTAGTTTCGGTAATTGTTGATCTATCGTCATCCTCATTTATAAACGACTCGAGAATAATTACATTACTGGCTGGAAACAAGACTACTATATTTATGCTAGTGGGGGTGGCTACCTTGAAGCCCAGGATTTCCTTGGAAGATGTTTATGATGTTGCATTTTTATCAACCCAATTTCCCTGTGCATCTTCAGAAAGAAGAGTATTTTATATTCCGTACAACTACATGGAATCACCAAAGCCAGCCATATCTATATTTTGCTATAACGGAGGTCAATTAATCTCCAAAGTTCAGCCCTGGTGCAGGATCAATCAACCCGTACTCACAGCGATAGCAGTGTATGAGGAAAAGGTTGTAGTGGGTGCATTAGATGGAAGAGTCTACTTTTTGACCTTTTGACGATGATTTCAACTTCTGCAATTGTTATCCCAAATAAGATTCTGCTTGTAATTATAATTTGTGCTATTGTTATACCAATTATTATTGCAATTACCAAATAAAGAAAAAATGCATTCAAATTATGAAACGCTAATTCATCAGGGAAATAATTTTACAACGAGTCAGAGGCGAACAATGCCCAAAACAATGAAGTGTTTCAGGATTTCACGTGACTAAATGGTCAAGCAATGTGGTTAAATACAAGGCTTGGAAACCTCTGCTCTCTTGGGTTCTTCACTCCTCTCTACCCAGGTAGCTTAACGACTTAACACTCTTTTTCCGATAAAAAAAAGTAACGATCTAAAACTCTTGTCAAACTATTTGAACATCAAAAAAATGCGTTTCACCTCTTTTGTTCTCTTGTCTCTTGGCTTAGTTGCCTCTATTGCCTTTTCGGCTCCTCAAGATCCTCCTACCTGCTATGCCAGTGAATCTCCTGCTTACCCCAAGACACGCGAGGCCATGTTGTGTGTCAAGAATGGTCTCTTGTACCTTGCTGGTGCTCTCATCAATAGCAACCCTACTCACGATGAGTTAATTGAAGCTGCTAGATATCAACTCGACCAGTGCGAAACCTTGAGAAAGGCCGCCGAGAAAGCCAACGTGGACGATCCCAAGTTCCTGCGAAGAGTTTACTTTAGCAGCAAGATCAGCACCGTTAACAACAAGATCAGAATTGGTCATGCTATGATCTACGTTGGTGTTCCTTCTTTCCCCTTCCTTGGCAAGGCCATCAACTGGGTCCGCAAAGAATGGGAAGTTGTCAAGGCTAAGTGGAACAAATTGTTCCACAAGAAGCCCGAAGGCTCTGGTTCCAGCTCTACTGAAAGTGACGGTGTTGAGGATCTTGATGAAGAAACTGTTCATCAAGCCCAAGACCTGACTGGACGCTTGACTGACACTGTTGCTGATCTCGAAGACGCCATCGGTGAGATGGAAACCAAGAGTGTTTGCTAAACACTTGTTTCCATGTGGTGTCGTTTCATGTATGCGTAGGAAGTTTATTGTGTGAAGTTACGGATAAATAAAATTGTATCTAGGGAATAGAACAACTTCAAAAAAGGCCAATCAAAGCTGTGCTTACTTTTTCCAAATTCCAACTACATTATCCTCAAGATTTGCTATTACAAGCACTCATCTTGCTCTGTGCATCAGGCAAGTCTTAACAAGGGCTTTGAGGATTACATATGTTTTTTACCATACCACAAGTTGTGACATGCTAATAACAGTTGAGAGTAGTAATGGTCATTAGCAACGGTTCAAATGCAAAGGTTGAGAAAAAGGATGCAGTAATTGATACGATGACTAATCTCACATTTTTGCGATAATTCTTCTTCACTCTCAAAACTTGTTGAGTTTGTCAATAATGGTCCAAACACGCAGTCGTTCTTCACGAAGCTCGACTCCAAGAGGCACAAACAAAAAGGCCAGGATAGCTTTAGCAGCTTCAGATGGTGAAGAAAGCAGTGTTCAAGAGTTGGACACCTTGTCAGACTCTGACTATTCTAACTACAGTGATGAAATCTCTCCTCCTCAAACCACAATTAGTAAGCCCTTCTTTACCTACTATACTAATACTCTGTCTGGAAAGCTTCGGTTCCACCACAGCGTAATTTCCATCCCACTTTACCGAATTAATGTGAACGATAGCCACACTAAGCTCGACTCTTAGTCAGCCTTTCATAGAAATTACCATATCTAATCGTCATACCCCTGCTCAGCCTATGATTATAAGTAGCTCTGAGGAAATGGTAGAGGAAGCAATAGAAGTGGAAGATGAAGAAGAGGTTATTCAAAGACCAAGAAACCAAAGACGAAATAATCGAGTTCAAATGACTCCACAGGAACGGAGAAATAACGTACATCTAATCTATGGGAAGTTGAAAATGTTAAATTATGATTTAGTTTTATAAGAAAAGAAATGAACAAATCTACAGCATTCATCCAGAACTTGGGAATATCTGGACTGAACAAGATTTATTAGAGATCAATAAAAGCCGTGACGATAGTTTGAATGTCCCAATAAGCGAGAATGCCCAAGAAGACGTAGTACAACCAGAGCATTTGGCGCTTAAATTGTTACCATTTCAAAGAGAAGGAGTAGCTTGGATGATTTCTCAAGAACAAAAAGATGTAACTTTTGGATTTTTTCCCCTGCTAAATATGACAAAGTCTTGTGGTGGAATACTCGCTGATGAAATGGGAATGGGGAAAACAATCCAAATGATAGCTTTATTGTTGTTGGATCCTAATCCTGGTCCTAATTTGGTGGTTGCTCCAACTGTAATCCCCTTTTTTGTTGAAAGATTACTTATTATACCAAGGTTGCGCTAATGCAATGGAGAGATGAAATAACTAAACATACCAATAATTACCTCTCTGTTGCTTTATATTATGGTAATACTTACCTTGCCTATTGCAGTCTCTGAGAATTATTAGGAACTTCCAAGTTTACCAATATGAATGATTTTTCCAATCATAATGTCATACTCACAACTTGTAAATCTTCTTAAAACAATTAAGCTCATCTCAAGGTTAGATTCTACGATTGAAAGTTCGTTTCGTAGACAAGAATATGGCTTCAAGCGAAAAGGTCAAACTTGTCGAGAAGCTTCTTTGGTGCATCAATTTACCTGGCATAGGGTTGTGCTAGACGAGGGTAATTTTTTACCTCGTTAATCACACTTCCTGTTCCTCTAGCCCATTGTATCAAGGACAGAAGCTGCAACACTGCGAGATCTGCTGTAATATTCCCATTTTTATACTCCTGTTGATGACAAAAGATCAGTTTGCTCTTAAATCCAAGTATCGATGGTGTCTATCTGGAACTCCTTTACAAAACCGTGTTGGAGAGCTTTACTCTTTGGTTAGGTTTCTTCGATTGGTATGGCTTTCATCAGAAGCCCTGAGACAAATCTTAATGCGGGGGATTAGGATCCTTTTGGTTATTATTTTTGTCGAAAGTGTGATTGCAAAAGTATTTCTTGGAAGTTTAGTGATGGAAAGAGTTGTGACTTGTGTCAACACCATTCCATGTCGTAATTCTTTATTGCCTTTACTATATTGTGTGATATTAGTCATTTCTGTTGGTGGAATTATGAAATCCTTCGTCCTATCGCCAATTATGGTGTTAACGAGTCGCTTGGTTGGACAGCATACCGAAAGTTGGATAGATTGCTGGAACGGATTTTGTTACGAAGTAATTGTTTGGTTCAGTTCTCTAACTCGTGGAAAAAAGGAACAAAAATCGCCAAAGCTAGTGATTTGGGATTACCTCCTAGAACTGTACGAATTCGCCGCGATTGGTTCAGCGAAGATGAAGAAGACTTTTATCAATCACTATACAGCGATTCTGTTAGACGTTTCAACACTTATGTCGAGGATGGCACTGTTTTGAACAACTACGCGCATATATTTGAACTTCTCACGCACATGAGACAGGCTGTGAATCACCCTGACTTGATGAGGTCTGTTAGAAAAGGAGAAATTTCTTTAGTTTGCGTTATTTGTAATTATGAAGTAAGTGTGATTTGGATTGTAGTGATGTTTACGATTAAATGAATAATTATAGCCTGAAGATCCGATAATTTCCAAGTGCAAACATATCTTCTGTAGAGAAGTATACTTTTAATCAGAATACTGCTCAATGTATTGATAGGATGCCAGGGATTTGTTTGATACGGCCATTGAAGCGGCAGATGTTAGATGTCCATCTTGCTTTCAAAAACTTTCCATAGATCTTAACCAACCTGCCTATCAACCCACGGCAGGAAAGCAAGATTCGCGAAAATCAATTATTAATGAAATTGACATGACGAAATGGCGATCATCGACCAAAATAGAAGCTCTTACTGAAGAGCTCAGCCTGTTAAGAAGAAGAGATTCAACTATCAAATCAATCGTGTTCAGTCAATATGTCAACTTTTTGGATCTTGTCCATTGGAGGCTTCGAAGGGCCGGGTTCAAGTGTTGCAGACTGGATGGAAGGATGACACCTCAAGCTAGAGACACTGTTATTAAATCGTACATTCTTTACCATGAGATCATGTTGAAACTCTTTAATTATCTAGCTTTATGAGTGAACCTGATATCACGGTTTTTTTGATTAGCTTAAAAGTACCTCTTCAATGTAAAATTATCTCAAATGTGTAGGCGGGTGGAGTGGCATTGAATTTAACCGAAGCAAGTAACGTTTTTATCTGCGATCCATGGTACCCTCCCCTATCCCTGCTCCTAAATAACCATCGGGTAGGTGGAATCCTGCAGTGGAAAATCAAGCAATGGATCGAATTCATCGGTTAGGCCAGCATCGTCCTGTTCGAATTACCCGGTTGGTGGTTGAAAATTCGATCGAAAGCCGGATTATTCAGCTGCAAGATAAGAAGAAGGCATTGTTTGATAGTACCATAGGAAAAGATGCTAAAGCCCTGGCAAGGTTATCTGAAGAGGATTTGCAGTTTTTATTTGTTCTGTGAGTAAAATCCAACTAAAAAAATCAGAAACTTTATCATTCAGCTTTAAAAAGTTTTGGGAATTTATTAGTCCATAGGGCACAATCCTATTTAGTGATGTGACATGTGCTACTACCTGTAGCCTTCCTTTCTTCACTTGTTACTCAATAATCAAACTTTTACTTCATATCATTCACCTTTTTAGAAAAGAAATATTGACGCAGTTATATTTCGTGAATATCACGTGGGGTAACAGTAGAGCAAAATAATGTTTTTTTAATTCAAAGTGTGACGTAGGCTATTAGCAGGTTGATAAATGATGAAGGCGTTGAAAATTTCAACACTCACTAATCAACTGCTCCTTTATATATTATCACTATATAATGTATATTCATCCAGCCTTTCTGGTCCAAATAACTTCTTGAGCGACTTTTGGGATAGCAGCGATGGAGAAGGTAAAAATGGCTGGCGTCCTTTTCAAAATTTCATTGGGTGCTCGAACAAGTTTGCTGCAGTTGCTTCACCTCCTTTAGACAAGCCCCCAAAAATACATTACGCCTATCTAGCTTCTGATAATACTGTGAAATATTTCTCTTGCGCGATGATTTACAAGAATAACGAAAAAATCGCTTCTGAAACCTGCACTTCTCCGATAACACCAAGAAGAAGCAGCCAATTTGTACTTTGGAATCTATCCTTTGAATAATTATTAATGAAAACCCGTTGTTATGATAAAAAGTTTTAAATTCTTCATTAATTATATCAAGTTAAAATTGTGGCATTATTTCAACTTCACATAGAACGTGAGGTGACAGAACAACAATCAGTTGTTAAGATATGCGCTTGAAGGTTTTCATCAACTGTAGCATAAGTGATTATATTGTAATAATTCAAGCTTTTGAAACAGTATTTTGAAACTTTATTGCTAAATAATTCCTAATTCATCCTTCCAAAATTTGGATTTTATTAGATAAAATATTTCATTAAATTATTAGCACTTTCTGTATATTGCATGAATTTGGCATACTGCTTCGTTGCATTCAACTCGGTTATCAGAAAACTTGAGAACCTACACAAAGGAATTATGGTTAATCTTGCTTTCTGAAATTATATATATTACAATGTCTCTTAGGAAGAGGGATATTAAGTAGTATAGGCAATAATATTGCCTGAATCAGAACTATCATAAGTAAAATTTGCCAAGTCGGCTTGGATCTCTAACCCTTTAGCAAAAAAACCATCCCATCTTGATGAAAAGTGTTCTGAGTAATTTTGTAAATAACCAGTCTCCCAATGTGCTGGTAAGATGTAATATTCCAATGGATTTCGCTTGTCTTCCATATTGAAAATCGCTCTATATGTCATGGTCATTTGTAGACGTTCAGATACGTTTGGAAGCATGTCAAAACAGGAAGATCTTTTGGCTATATCTTTGATATTATTGAAGTTTAGTACTTGACCCCCTGCAAATGAGTACATGTTTGGGCGTCGGCTTTCCTCTCGATCGCATAAAACGATAGACGGACAACGACCTTGCTGAAGATTAATTACAACAACTGCACAAGATGATCCACAGAGACCATCTGAAATTACAACAATAGTGGTAAACTCTGGTTTGATATCTGCCAGTAAGGGAGTTTGTTTCAATGTACACTTGTCCATCAGGAAAGGACTGAATTTTGTATAACCTGATATTATCCCATTTACTATTTTGGGCTTAGTTTCTCCTTCTGACGCCCAATTTGCCTCTAAAGGGAAATCTGTCCGACTTGACACATTGGTAAACGATTGTAACTTGAATGCTGAACCCTTAATTCCTATTTCATCTACACATTTCGCTATTCTCATCAAACTTTTGCTTGGAATAGTCCGAGTTCCGTAGGTATACTTAGTTGCAGGAAAAGGATAATCTGGCGAAGGTGAGAGCACTCCGAGCAAGGTATAAGCCAAACATAAAACACCACCAGCATTTCCTGTTAAATCAAGCAATAATCTCTTGATTCCTTGATCCATTAAAGCCAAAAATCCTTTGCGCATATTTGAAAACCATGCATCCATATCAGTTACGTCAAATGATTGAATAATCAGTATTCCGAACTTTTCAAAGTGCATATCTTCCCAGATGAAGAAAGCAAATCCAGGTCCAATAGCTATAGGTGTAGAACCTTCTGAAGTTGCACTAAAGAATTCATCACGTCTCTGCAATGACTTAATTTCTGAGCGCCTTATTGGTGCAATAGGAATGGGAGAGGGAAATTTATTTCTCCTTTGAAGTGCTAATGTAGTGGTATCTTTCTTTAATTTTGGAACGATAGGCTTGGCCTTGCAATTATTTTCCCAGTAGGAATGTTGGTCTTTGAAATCCGAAAATAAACTTGGATTCTTAAATACAAGCCAGTCAACTTTTACTTCGTAGATATAATCGGAACCCCAATTTTGGAGCGAATAAACAACGTAGGGTCGGTTAGGGGGAACAGTTCTCTTTAAGAAAAGCCCTCGATCGAGTTTAAAATCTCTTGCCGCAGAATCAAAGTATTTCCGGGAGAATCCAAGGGAAAAGCGGTTCATCACTCCATGGCATTTACCCCATTTACCAGCTTCAAGATGAAGGAACTTCTTCACATTCATTCCATCAATGTGGACAATCTTATGGTCTAGCCAGTTCTCTAGTTCTGGAATGTTTGTTCTGGTAAGGCTTATTCCATTGTCAACGTCTTCAATTACGAGTTCTTGAAAAAATAAAGGCTGAATAAAAGTAAATTGCTCATAACATTCTGCCTTGTAAGAGATATGAGCGTCATTCAGATTGTTTAAAGTAGTGGCCATATAATTATGAAAACGGTAGTTACTGTCAAAAGGGAATTGCTGTTCCTTTATAATCTGGAAAATTGAGCTTAATCCAAGACCATTGGAGGTAAAATTGGTAAATACATAGAAATCAGACATCAGTAATGCAACGTCAATTGCTTCATTTGCCATTGCTTCCTCGTAAGGAAAAATATCATAACATCCGAAAACCAGTTTCTGAGCATCTTTTGCTTTACCAGTTGCCCAACCATTATCATTTTTCAAACTTTTCCCTAATCTCTGACAGAAGTCGTCTTGAGAAATCAATTTGGGAATTCTAACACGGTTGGCTTGGACATAGTTGTTTGTCATGGAAAGCCCGACGTAGTTTAAATAAAGCAAATAGTTTTCATTCAACCATCCATACGGAGCTTCTACCTGAAGGAAGCCATAAGCATCCAAAACCTTGTTTCCTAATATGTTGTAAAAGGCCAAAAGCTTCATCTTGTCTTGAAATTTATCATCCAGAGACTGATCAAAGTTTTCCAACTTGTCACGTTCAAATAGTAGCCTTTTGAATTCGAGATACTGAGCCAAAGCTTGAGCCTTATCTTGAGAGATGACGCTATTTAATTCAGTCTGGGCTTGCATGATTTTTCCATCGTAGGCTGGAAGCTGGGCCATCATATCTTCATATTCCTTGCCCTTGAAGTTAAAGCTTCGTTGTCCGAAGTTGTGCAGTTTTTTGGCCACAGGAAAAACCAAAGCTTCCATTGTTTGACAGTTGTATTTCCATTTTTTAACGGCAGGAAATATAAAGTCGAAGAGAAAAGGTAATAAACAGAAACTAAGGTTCATTAAAAGAAAAGGTTTGATGTCAAGTTGGAAAAGCACCAAGGCAGTGCAAAACGGGAGCAGAAAGAGTTCAAATTACACCGCAATATTCCATTTTTGGACAAGGTTTCAACAATGTTGCGATACAATCCATTTAATTAATCATAAAAAAATTATTAATCATAAAGAATTATTAATAATAAAAAATTCAAGAAATTTGGAATTATAATACTTGGACAAAAAGTACATAATGCGGAGGAGTTTAATTAAAGTCAAAGATTTAGCAAAAGGACTCGGGTTTTTAATAAATCTCAGAGCCTGGACATGAAGTCGACATTGGGGGAAAGTCAACATGAGATCAAGGAACAAATTCAAGGGATATTGTTTCATTATTTATCAAGACTTGTCTTCCTAACCACCAAAACACTTTTCTAATGACAGAAATATCATCATTTAATTTTTGCCATTCTTCCGTGCAAATTCGATCAACACTTTGTAGAACTACCTCCAAGCGATCGCAATCAGCTTCTTCATCCAGCCACGCATCAGGTTCTTTCCATAATAGTGCGATTGCAGGCTGCATGAATTGCTTTTCAAAGGTTTGACGATGCAGGTCATCCAACCAACCTGGTTTCTCCAAAGTTGGAGGCAACAGGTTTCTAGCATAAGCAAGCATCCATTTCGCCTTGATGAAACTTAGAAGGTGGGTAGAAACCGAGTTCATATCAGCAGCAGCGTGTTCCAAATCTTTCAGCCATTGATCGTCCTTGGCAAAAGAATCAACCAGAAAAGGCCAGGCTCGGGATAACCATCGAAAAAACCCCACTTGTTCAAGGAAGAGGCTGGGAATGATGAATTTGCTGTAATGATGCAAGTCGTGCAGGGCGAATGAAAAACAGTCATGCTTTTGGTAAGGCGGATAGGAATCGGCAAAGGTTGAAACGAGTTCAGTTGGTTTAATAAACGTGGTGACACAGCGATGACCCTCAGACTGCCATTTCAGTACTTGTTCAACAGTCGCCACATCAAACAGTAAATGTAGCCGTGGTGTGGAATTAGGAAGGAGGCAAAGGAGCAAATCGTTGACTTCCACCTTGATGCCCTTGATCATGTAATTTTGATATACCGATAGTGGAGATGATGTGGAATTGCTGCATTTTTTCCATAACGAGAGTTCAGCTGGTGACCATCCGACCAGGCTCTCCCAGTCAAAATCACAGTAACTGAGAGGGGGATTAGGACCGAGCTTCGTGCGACGTCCAGCTATCCGTTTCCCATGGTGAGGAGAGAGAAGCAATAAATAAATGGCAAGATATTCCGCCAAGGATAACTTTTCTCCTTTGTAAAACTCATGCAAAGAAGCAAGGACTTTTGACAACATTCCAAAAGGTGGAAAAACGTGACTTTCCTTTCTCGCTGGAAAAAAAGATGTTTAAACAGTTGGAAGATCCTATATTTGTTCAAGCCCTGAAAGAACACCTCAGCGCTGCGCTGGAACCAATGTAAGTTGCTACTAATCTTGCTAATTTGTAACCCGTGTGTGGCAGATGTGATGCCAATCCCGTAGTCTTGGCCGATTATGTGATTGCTTTATTACAACATGATCGCCCGTTAGAAGAGTTGAAAGTTCTTTGTTTATCACAGTTGGAGGATTTTCTTAAAAACCAAGCCGAGCCTTTTGTTAATGATTTGTTCCACCTAATGACTTCCAACTTTTTTGAATCAACTCGTACAGATTCCCAAACTTCTTTCATTGAAACACAAGACGCGACAAAATCACCTGCCCCGGAACATTCTCCAAGTAGTCAAAAAGAGCCTCAAGTACCTGGAAATCGAGTAGAGCAACAGATATATAACAAGATCGAAACCTTGGATGATCAAGATTTGCGCTATCATAAACGACGTGAACGTAGTCCCACTCCCAATACTCATCGTGGATCATCGTTGCATTACAAACACGACCGAGATTACTATCGTGATCGTGAACGTGACCGCGATCGTAATAGTTATCGAGATGACGATCGTCGTTCTCCTTCAACGGGCGGTGAGAGCAATCCCACCAAGAGACGTAGAAATTACCAAGCGGAAGGCGTGGATACAACGGACTCTTTATATCCCGTTAACCCTTCTCCAATTCCTTCTTATACTGCTTCAAATCCACCATATTCCTCTGCTAGAGGTCATAATATGGCTTCTTCGAATGGCGGTCCACAGCGAAGGCTTCCTACGGGACCCCGGGCATTGGGTGGACAAGGAAGACGCCCTAGGTGTCGTGATTTTGACGAAAGGGGGTATTGCATGCGCGGAGATTTATGTCCATTTGAACATGTCATGGTTCACCGAAACCATGAAGGAGATGTTAGAGCCTACGATCCTGAACAACCGGTCAATGGACATAATAGTGGTTTTGAAGAAAGCGCTGCTGTGGATTTAACACCTGATCATAGCAAGTTTCCACATTTCCGTCAACAAGGTGCTACTGATCGTCGGGTTAATCGCTTCAGAAAACCATATCAAATTCGCGAATCGAACTCCAATGGATTTGGGAAGGTTATGCTGCGAAACAAATTAATGGTCGAAAATATTCCCTCAGAATCATTAAACGTAGCCAATGTGAAGGAACAGTTCCAGCCATTTGGAGAGATTGTCGACGTTCAAATTTACCATGAAAAGTCAAGTGCCATGATTCAGTTTGGGTTACCAGAACAAGCTCAAAAAGCGTACGAAAGTCCTGATCCTTTATTTGGCAATAGATTTGTACGAATGTATTGGTTTAGGGGAGATGAAGGCATGAAAGTAGCAACAAGGGTGACCAGACAGGATCAAGCGGCGAATTATAGAGGAGAAGAGGATGAAGAAGACGAGGGAGAAGAAAGGCGTCGTAGGAGAAGTTCAGTTCAGGAATCCGTTACTAGTGGAAATGTTATTCAGGTTACCATTATGAGTGAGGCTGAAGCAAAGGCGAAAAAAGAATCAGCCAAGAGAGCAAGAGCAAGGAAGGAAAGACTGGCACAAATTCTGGAGCTACAAAAAAGGAAAGAACGATTATTGCAAGCACAAATTGTTAAGCAGAAATTATTATTGAAGCGGTTGGAATCACCGAATCTATCAGGGGCAGATCGAGAGCAAGTGCTAAAGTCTCTGAGACAATTGATGAATCCACCAAAAGAATCCGATGTAAACAGAGCACGATTTAGAGAAGACGTGGAGCGAGAACAAATCGATAAAGAGTTGGAGGTGCTTACTCAGATTGATCAACTTGAGCGTCAACACGAAGATGCTTTACAACAATATGGAAACGAAGATGCTCGGACTGTGGAGCTAGCAAGTAAATCAGAAGAATTAAGAAACAAGCTAAGAGAATGCCAGGAGGAGGCAAGAAGAATGGGACTTACAGATGGAATTTTAGTGGGAGGACATGGAGGAGGAGGAGTGGGGGCAGTGACTGGTGTTGCTAGGGGGCGTGGGAGAGGGAGAGGATGGACGCCTGCGATGTCCAGAGCAGCTTACAAATTGGACCTTCGTACCACCAAAATATTAGTCAAGGGAATTACCAATGAATCAATGGAAATTGTCAAGAATAATTTTGTGGTATTTTAATAATTATTAATTAAACTGATTCTGATTAGACATTTGGGCAAATTGAATATGTTGAAGAACGACAGGGAGAAAATGAGAGCAACGAACTTGTAATTCAATACAGCACACGACATGAAGCTGAAAAGGCGATGTTGAAAGGATCGAAGCTGAAGGACCTGGACCTGCCACCCCTTTTGATTTCCTGGGAGCACACCCTGAAAAAAGAGGCAGATTCTGGTGCTGCTGTTGTAGATGCCAGTACTGTGGATGCTGGTGCTGATGCTGTGGATGCTGGCGTTGTTATGGAAACAAGTGATGAAAAGGTAGTAGAAGTGGCAAAGGAAGAGGAATCGTAAACCACGTGGTCTCTACAATGGAACAATTGTAGCCCAATTTGTATAATACACCTCCTCCTATCAAACAGCGGAATATTTTTTAAACATTCTCTCTTTCTTACTTTTCTATTTTGACCTTACGAATAACAAATTTACGAAAATGCGTTTATTATCGTTTCTAACACTTTCTCTATTCTTTATTGCTTCAGTCTCTGTGGCCAAACCTCAGACGCAAACCTGTCAATCAGCAAGCGAATCACCCGCACATGATTTGACCAAAACAGCCTTGGCACAACTCAAAGATGCGTATATGTTTTTGCTTGGAGCGTTGATTAATGAAAACCCTACGCATGATGAGATGGTGGGAGCAACATCTTGGCAATTGGACAATGTCGAACAAACCTGCGTCTCTGCCGCGGCTAAAATCAGCGAAGACACTAATGCATTAAGACGGGAATTCTACCGTGTTAAACTTGATTTCGTGCGTTTGAATGTCAAGGCAGCTCGAGGATTGATCAAGATGGGCATTCCTTCATGGCCTTGGTTGGGCAAATTCTACAATTGGGCGACTAAATTCTGGGGAGACCTCAAGGAAGCCTGGAGAAAGTTCTTCCATTTGCAGCAAAAGAAGGGCGTATCTGTTAGTGAAAATGTCGCGGAGGGTGTATTTGATAGGGGTCAACAAAGCATGCCTCAGAGTGAAGAAGAGGTTAGAAAAGGAAGAGAGTTTGGTGATAACCTTTCTGGAATCCTGGATCAAGTTGAAGTCCAGGCCAAACAATTGGAAACCAAGAC
Organism: Zoophagus insidians; assembly: GCA_004114325.1. Taxonomy (NCBI): domain Eukaryota; kingdom Fungi; phylum Zoopagomycota; class Zoopagomycetes; order Zoopagales; family Zoopagaceae; genus Zoophagus; species Zoophagus insidians. The sequence continues at coordinate 34,119 of QZWR01000032.1, read as the reverse complement.
ATTCTGTTCCTAATTTCTCTCCCCTCTTCTCTATGTGTCTCTCCTCTATGTGCTTCATTTGCTAGAGATACGTGCGTGCGTGTGTGTGTGTGTGTTGGGATGAAGCAATAAAAGTTGGTCTTTTCTGATTGATTTCTGTGTATTGAATATTACAATTATTGAATTGTTTATAGGGATAGTTGCAATAATATCCACTTTAGCTTTCAAAATTGCAAAACTGCCCATACAGTACTCTTTGTTTGATATTTGTAACAATGAAATATGTAAAATGAGCAATGGTTGTCGGGATAACATATAGGGAGAAATTATCTAAATAGAATCTTTCTTGTATTCTGAAAATATTTTATTTCCTCAGGACTTGGGGATTTAAGTGAAAAATACCCAATTAATAAATAACACAATTAAATTCGTACTGAAATATCCTTTCTAAAATTATATGTCCTTGCCTCACCATTCTATTAACATCATCAATTTTTCTAATTTGGAATCTAATTTTCTGAAAAATTCTTGTGTTTAATAGGTGACATTAGAATTATAAAACAAAGCAACGTAAACAAGCCGATGCTGCTTTAGTATGATTATGTATCTTAGCATTTTTGCGTTTTTTCAATTTCTTTGATGCTCATCCCTTTTGATGTTTTTTAGCAACTTCACAAGTGGGCATATTTAATCATTTGGCCACTAAACAAAAAAATAATAATTATTATTTCCTTGAGTTTTATTGATCTCTCATCTAAAAGCATTCTTAATTCTGTGTTAAACAACAAGTTCTTAAAACTTTATTAAGTTTGATCCAGAAATATTATGCTTAACTTCATACACACCAAAATTCAGTGAAGAGATAAAAGTTATATTTAACAAAAGGCGGATAGCTTGAAATGCAAAAGTGATAAAAATTGTCTGTTTTGCAAGTTATACCGTTATTTTTACTGTAATGCAGGAGTGTGAAAGGAGAAAATTGTTAATTCCTTTTACATCATTTATTACAAGCTAAATTATTTCCACAAGTAAAATTTTATTCTAGGATTATAAACTTTGTAATTATTATACAATAAACTTCCCATGCGAACTCGAACGCTTCGTTATTAAACGCAGGCGTTGTAAGGTAGAAAATTTCAGCTGTGCAAGTTGGACAAAAGTAGTTTTTTAAGGGCTTACGCGGCGCCATCTAAATCTCGCCCTCTTATTTTACAATAGGAGTTGGAAGAAAACGATGTTCAACCAGCAAATATTGTGAAAAGAAGAAGAAGGCCAAAAAAGAAAGCAAGCATTGAATCTCAGCCTACAACTCAAGAACTTGATTCTGCTCCAGTCCGCAGAATAAACTGCTCCCAGTGTAAGGGGACAGGTCATAATAAGCGCAACTATCAACTTTAATATTAATAAATTTGATTTTGATGCGGGAACAATTCTCTGATTATTTGATAGTAGTTAAATGGACATTTTTGCAATTATCCCTTTTTATTTCTTATAAGCGGCTATTCTAATAGCCACTAATATATATACGCTTTGATTTCTATTCCAACAAAAGTAATCTTCTCGTAAGTTAAGATTATTTGTCATATATTTTGATGTGATCAAATATTTTCAAGCCAAACAGGAGTCTGTCTTTCATTGTTTGTTGGGAATGATAAAGAGATTCCACATTTTATCCATTCAATCGCATGTTACGCATGGACTAGTGGGTAATCGTGCAGCCAGCCTAGTTTTCCACACTTTAGGTCACCAAGTGGATGAAATTCATACCACCCTTTTTTCTAACCATACTGGATATGCCGTATTTAAAGGACAACGTACTAGTCCAGAACTAATAAGAGAAATCTGGCAAGGATTGAAAGAAAACAAACTATATCAGGATTATTCCCATGTATTGGTAGGCGGGTATCAATTAAAGTGATCACTATGGAATAGTTTGGTTATGTAGGAAGGGAAGAATTGATGCCAGTTTTATGGGATATCCTGTTAGAGCTCAGACAATTAGTTCCAACCATAACAATAAGTAAGTAGTTGTTTATAATGCTAATAAGTTTGGTCATAGTTATTGATCCTGTAATGGGAGATGAAGGGGAGTTTTATGTTCCCAAGACTTTGTTACCTTGGTATAGGGACAAACTGACTGGCCTGGCTTCAATGTTACTGCCTAATCAATTTGAGTTGGAACAGGTGAATATTTCTTCTTGATGAAACTAAGGCTTAGATTGCTAATATGACTATTCGTAACCTTGAGGATGCAATTATCGCTTGTCAAGTACTGCATGATAAGGGGGTGAATCAAGTTGTTGTGACGAGTTTATTACTAGAACCTGGGGTCATCCACATACTGGCAAGTCATCGAAAAAGTCCTGTTAATGTTTTCCTGGTGAAAATGCAATCATTGTCAAGTACTGCTAGTGGAAGTGGAGATATGTTGGCTGCTGCTATCACGGCATATCAAACATTTCCGTACTCAGGAGTCACCTTAAGAGATGCGACCTGGAATGCTTTAAATTTAGTTCAATATCATTTAACGAATGGTGTTCTTTGGAAAGAATCATCAGATTATTTATTTTTTCCTCCAGCCAGCGAGAATTTAAAACAAATAGTTTAATAAAGAGTGTCCTGTTCTCTGCCTACCAGTTGTATCTTATTTTGATCAACTAGAAGATAATCGCTTAAGCGATTACAGCCCCATACGCGCACCACAGCAGGAAGTTCCCATTGGTAAGAGTCACGAAGTAAACAAAGTCGTTGAATTACTTCATCTGTTATGCTACGACACCAGGACCAATCCAACTCTTCAACATTTTTCGCAATCTTTTCCGCCATCCTTGCCCAGACTTCTTCACTAACCATAGCGAGGCCATTCATGTTTATTCGTTTCAGGGAGGAGCCCGAGTGAGCTACCAAAGCATCCACCGCTAAATCCTGCAAACTCCGATTACCTGACCAATTAATGCTTTGGAGTCCTGGGTGTGAAGGATGGTACTGACGGTGAAGCTTAAAGAATGTCACTAATCCTTGCTCTGTGGAAAGCTTGGTATTTGATATGCTTAAATGTTGTAGCTCTCCTGCAAGTTCAGCAAGTAAAACCAGATTTTGATCCAGTATCTCAAAAGGACCTCCTCCATTTAATGTAAGCTGAACTAAAGTCTTGCCGTGCTTAATCAGGAGGTTTTCCATTACTTCCTCTAAAAATTCAGTTTCACCATCCTCTCCTTCTTCGTTGATTAGTTCTAGCCTTTGCAGCGGAGGCATCTTAGCTATAACTCCTAGTGACACATTAGGACAGGCCACCAATCTCAACTCTTTCAACTCGTTCAAATTCACATTAAAACATTCATCTGAGATCCAAGGATTATGTTCTATTTCTAAACCCTCCAGAGTATTACGGTTAGAATTGAGTATGGATTTCCATGCATCTTGTCTTATTAGGAATGCTCCATGCAGCCTTAGCTGCTTGAGTTGTGAGAATTTCCCCGCCAATCGAAACATGGAATTATCGGCCATCTTTCCACAATAATTCATCACCAAAGTGTGGAGATTTTGAGGGAGTTCTTCCAACAAAATTTGATATCCTTCAACGTCCAACTTGGCACAATCGAATAATCGAAATTCTAACAAGCAATCTTGTTCATTCTGCCATATTTGTCCAGCGGCAGCCAGTAATAGGCGCAACACATTAACATCCAAACGACGCCATCGACAAAGTGTCATGGTAAGCCTTTCCAGGTCCAATTCGGAAAGCCCACCAAAAGATTCCACTCGTCCAATGTTTGCAGCAATTTTTTCTAAACAAATTGTACGTAAACTGGGAACAGTTTGGTCAGGTCGATGATCCTCAAGCCATCCTTGAACAGCAGCCCATTTCTTCCTTTGCTTGGAGGCGGGTCCTTTGGCTTTTAGTCGAGGCTGTAGGTTGACATCGTTATTTTGACATTTTGGACAAAGTTTTGAAGCAGAAAGAGTTGAGTACAAAGCTATTCCACATATACTGCAGAATTTTCGGTTGGTCGGTTGTCTATTGGGTGGATTTCCACAGTATTCCTCGCCAGATGAGGAAGAAGATGAAGAAGGTTTTTTCTTTCGCTTTTTCCCATTTGCATTTGCAGCTCTCGTCGTACCGTTACTTGAAACGTGTATTCGAATTGACCTTCTAGAGGTTTGGTCTGTCGAAACACTTTGTTCATTTGCTAAAACGGGTTCATCCTCTTGCCCATCTTCCTCAGGCTCAACTTCAGCCTCGGGAACAATGGTAGGTTCAATTGGAGTCACTTCCTGCTGCTCTTGTTCAAGATCTTCGTTCTGACCTCTGGGGGCATACTGATTCAAGTTTCTCGGTCTTATACCACGCTCCTAGCAGCTCCAAGTATGATGCATCAGATTATTGTTATGCTTACTTGGAGGAAACTTGTCAAGGCTGAACTGGGACCTCTCACTCTGTTGTTTCTCCTGTTGTTAGAAGACATGGTAGTTGATGAGTCATCATTTTTTTGTATGAAAGAAAACAATTAATTTGTGACAAATAAAATTTTCTATGTTGTATTGCTAATATTTGAACGTGCTTATCCCTATTAAGAGCAAACGCACTATATATTGGGTAAAGTAGGAGTGTTAGTAGTATTAGCAGCCATTGTGCAGTTCAACACGCATTAGTAGTAAATATAAATGCATTAGATATTAGTCAGTAAGGATTCACACAAGTCTCACGAGTTTTACATTCCCTTCTCTTTTCCCAAGCGCATTTAAACTCTCGAAATGACGGTTACTTCAAACACCTCAACATCAAGACAATTCTTCGCATTGGTGAAGAAGCACCATTTACGCAGAACTCGAGATCGGGCTCAGCTTGTCAACGCCTTCTTCACGGTAAGATTTTGCAATTAATGCGGTCTGAATTAAGCACCATTTAATAGCCTCTATACTATCTCTTCATCTTGATTATTTTGAACAATGCTTCTTCTCGTCGTTCAAACGGTTATTTATTTAATTTCTGGGTCTAATGCTTGAGTAGTATTTTCCAATACCCCTCTTCCTTATTTAACTCAGGATACTTGTTCCCCTGTCAAACAACCTGGCTGCGTTCATTTTGCCTATGTATCCTCCGATTCCAGTAATGCTGTTATATCAGAGTTGCAACGATTGATGAATCAATCTGAACCTAACCCAGTGATAATGAAAAGTTTCAATTCTAGGCAAGAGTTGAACGAATATTACGAAAAAGATCCGGCTAATTCGCCAATAGTTGTAGGAGCAGATTTTTCGCCACCTCCAAGAATTGGAAATTTTACCCTGCCCAACAACTTAATTTATTATACTCTTTTGGGGAAATACTCTGCTGTATTGCGTGGATTTATTACTACTCGAGTCGCAACTCTTCAAGCTTACATGGATCGGGCCATTGCCAATACAATCTTCTCGCTAAGTAACAATCAAACCAGGCTTTCCTCTCCTCTTCTTCTAAAGGGTTCCAATAATAAGGATAGCATTGTCCAGGAGTCATCCATCCCCAATCCGTACTTCGTTTCAGGAACTTCATTTCTTCTTCCTTACATGATAATTTTCGCCTTTCAGCCACTCTTTTATATCTCACTTTCTATGGTATCAGAGGAAAAGCAATCACGTCTGCGTGGAATGTTGACTGCAATAGGCTGTAGCCATCTCGTATATCTGGCATCTGTGTGGACTATTCATGCATTTTATGCAACGTTGATTAGTTTGATTGTCTCCGGAATCGGATATGCTGGAAGCCTTTACGGATCGGTTGCATTTTACAAGATTTTTATGGTTAACTGGTTTTTTTCACTTTGTAATGTTAGCATTGGTGTTGCTGCGGGGACAGTTACTGCGGACGTAAAGAAAGCCAATTCCATTGCTTTTGCTTATACGATTTCTTCCCTGACTATTTTTGGATTATTCCAGGTTTTTATTTTTGGAAAAGCGGATTTTGATTATCGTGTGGAATGGCTTACCTTCCTTTCTCCTCCTGTTGGTTTTGCCCGTTCCATGGACTTGATATCTCAAGCTGCGCCTAGAAAGTTAGACATGACCTTTTTGTTAAATGATCCGAAATCTCCATTGGCACGCGCTGTAGTAATGTTTGGCTTCTCTATGATTGGATTTTTTGTCCTGGCTTGGTATTTGGATCGTTTGTTTCCAGGGCCTGGTGATCATGGACTGCCTTGGTGGTTTCCTTTATCCCCTAGCTTTTGGCGAGACACTCCAGAATCTTCCTTTGTTCTAGTAAAAGCACCTACCAATCTATCAGAAAAGGGAAGCGATTTTATAGAGGCGGATAATCTTGAACAGTCAAGCGTTATAGAAGTTAGAAACTTGCGCAAGGTTTATAAAACAAAAGTAAAGGGAAAACGGTCAAAAGTGGTGGCTGTAGATAATTTAAATTTACGTGCGAAAAGAGATGAAATTTTAGGCATTTTGGGACATAATGGTATCTCCCTTTTTACTATCTTGAGGGGGGGGTTCTAATAGTTTGTTAGGTGCGGGTAAAACTACGGCATTTTCAATGATTACTGGTCAACTGCTGGCGACTGCTGGACAAATATCCGTGGATGGATTAGACGTACCTACGGGGGATCGCTCATCTCCCTCACCTGCATTGTATAACCAGTTGGCGCGAGTAAGGTCACGACTGGGCATTTGTCCCCAATACGATATATTGCCTGGTTATTTACGTGCCTTGGAAGTTTTGACGTTGTTTGCGGAAGTAAAGGGAATAAGAGTGGGCAATGGGACAAGGGAGGAGTTGGAATCATACCTGAGCAACCTACTCCACAATGTTGATTTAGATGCACCACATCAACTTCAAATTCCAGTTTCCAAGTTTAGTGGTGGTATGAGGAGAAAAGTGTCAGTGCTGCTGGCTTTGATGGGTGATCCCAAAATTGTGGTATTGGATGAACCCACGACAGGAATGGATGTGTATGCTCGAAGTGCCGTATGGAGGCTTATTCAAGAATCCAAACAAGGACGCTGCGTGTTGTTGACCACGCATTCTATGGAAGAAGCTGATGCATTGTCTGATCGTATTGCGATCATCTCAAAGGGGGCATTGAAGGCGTTGGGATCTTCATTATTTTTAAAACGACAATTTGGCATTACTTATCGATTATGCTTTGAAAAAGGCGAACAAACCGATACTGCGGCATTGTTGAAATTTGTAAAGAGCAAATTTGCTGCTTCGGAATTAGCTGAAGAGCGTAAGAATGAACTAGTGATTGCTTTACCAGCAGATGATAATCCCTCGGCACGATTTCCTCAATTTTTTGACGAATTGGGCGTGGTATTGAAGCAGACGGGAGTAGTGAGTATGGGGTTAACCCTGACGACGTTGGAAGATGTTTTTATGAAGTTTCAACATGATGACGAAGAATAACTACTTTATTGATTCAAACTTTTATACTTTTCCGCTTCACTTCTCAACATTTTCCCGTTAAAAAATAAAATCATCAGGACAGAACCAGCCACGGCCAACGAGGCACAAACGGTTAAAGCATTACGAAGATTTCCCTTGGGATGTCCATCATCATCTCTCAGCATGTTCATTAATAATTGTAGGATAAGAGAAGCAGCTTGAGCAAACATCCATAAAACTCCACTGGTAGTGGCTTCAGGAACAGGATAAGTTACTAGACAGGATTTTGTTTAGTAAAGAGTGAAGGGAAAGAGGGAATTAAAAAAACCTTCAACGCTTAATTCCAAGGCCAATGGTAACAAAGCAAAGGTAAATAACCCCATAAACGCACAAAGAACCATAATCATTGTAGCATTGTTACTCTTTACTATGAAAATGCAGGCGATGTAACAAATGGCTGGAAAGGGAAGTGTGATTTTGGCCAGGAGTGTATGTTTGCCTGTCTTATCTGCCAGAACTCCCATAATACCTAATATTTATTAGTAATAGCAGTAGTTAGAAGGAAGAATACCAGCTCCTATTAATCCACCACCAATAATTATGGCGCCCATGATTCCTGCTTCTTCATTGCTATATCCATAGGGCCCGACAATATCATTCCACAACGCATTGATGGCTGAGAATATGGCAATGTAAATTGAAGCCATCAGGACCAACAAGTTAAAGTCTTTATATTGAAAGGCCTTTTTAAGACCGCTGTAAAAGTTATCGCAGACTTGTGGAGAAAGTGGACCAGGCGGAGTAGGAGGGAGAGAACGATGAAACGGAACCATGAAACTAAATACCGTGGATATAATCGCCGTTACCAATAACTAATTCCAAGCATAAAGGTTAAAATTGTGGGGAACTACTTACACCAAAGGATAAAGTCTTTGTATCAGTAACTATGCTGGATAACAGGACTAGACCTGCTGCTGTTCCTATTGGGCTTCCCATGGTAGCAGCAGTGTTGGCAGTAGCTCTTCCTGAATCTGTAAACCAAGTATTCCCTAACTTTGAAGGAGCGTTTAGAAAGAATGGCTGTCCACAAGCTGATATAAACTACACTTCAAGTGATTAACTCTGACCCTGTAGAGCATGACATACCTGAGCTATTAGAGTAAAGGCGAACTTCCAATGAGGAGGTAAATTGGTCAATGTTACCAAATACCTCAACCAAGCACCTGCCATGTTTAACCCAGCACCCATCATAATCTAAGTCGATCCGCATCATCAGCACCACATATTAATAGAGGGAGATTACCCCAGTTCTAAGTCCCTTGGTGTCTAATACCCAACTGGAGAAGAGAGAAACCACCACATAGGCTAGATAGAAAATCACTGATAAGAAATTCACCAAAGTCAAGGAAACATGGAAATAATCAGCAGCTATATTGGAGATGGCTGAGAAGGTGATCCAATTAATTGCCGATGAAATGTTCAACAATACCAACGAAGTTAACAGGAACCAACGTTGTGGATAGGTCTTGTAGGTGGTGGTCATTTCACGTGCGCACTTTTATCGTTAATTTTCGTGATGTCTTTCTTTTGGTGTGGTTAGGAGAGTGAAGGAAGAAGTAGGTGTTGTAATTAGACAGGTGTTCGAATAAAGCGGGGTTAATATATTTAGTGCTTTTGACCAATCCGCTATGACCAAATTATCATATTAATATTTTCATTGTTTAAGCCGTTTCTTCGGGCGGAACTTCCTTCCTTCCTGTAATCACCCCAATAAGAAAATACATTTTTGTTTGTAAACCCTCTCTCTCTCTCTCGCTCTCTCCTACACACACGCACACTCATCTCTGACTCTACAACACAGCTTTTGTTAATACCCACGCCTAAAACTTTCAGTTTATACATATCATGAAGTCTTACACTTTGCTTTTGCTTTTGGCTTTTGCCGCCGCCTCTCCTGTACTTTCTCGTCCCTACAACAATAACAACAACAGTAACAATAACGGCAACAACAATTATAGATCTTATGGAAATGGTCCTTCAGGCAATCCTCCGTCCTGGTATGGTGGTAACCGCAATGGAAACAACAATAACAACAACCGTGGTTATTCTGGGTCTAATAACAATGGAAATGGAAATAATAACAATAACCGCTATGGTAACGTTAGCAATAACAACAATAACCGTTATGGAAATGGTAATAATAACAACAACAATGGTTATGGAAATGTAAACAATAACAACAACAATGGTTATGGAAATGGTAATGGAAATAACAACAATGGCTATGGCAATGTTGGAAATAGCAACAATAACCGTTATGGAAATGGAAATGTTAGTAATAACAATAACAATCGCTATGGCAATGGAAACAACAACAACAACAATGGCTATGGCAATGTTGGAAATAACAACAATAACCGTTATGGTAATGGTAATAACAACAACAACAATGGCTATGGCAATGTTGGGAATAACAATAACCGTTATGGAAATGGTAATAACAACAACAATAACGGTTATGGAAATAGCAATAACAACAATGGCTATGGCAATGTTGGAAATACCAATAATAACCGTTATGGAAATGGTAATAACAACAATAATAACGGTTATGGAAATGTCAGTAATAACAACAACAATGGCTATGGCAATGGTAATGTTGGAAATAACAACAATAACGGTTATGGTAACGTTAGCAATAACAACAATAATCGCTATGGTAATGTTAATGGCAATAACAACAGCAATAACGGCTATGGTAATGTTGGAAGTAACAACAATAATCGCGGTTATTCAGGAACCAATTACAACGGCAATAACAATTCTAACCAAAATTATGGCGGCAATAACAACAACAACAACAACAATGGTTATTACTCTGGAAGTGGTAATTCCCCTAGCAATGGCAACTCTAACAACAACAACAATCTCTACAGTGATAGCTGGTCCTATAAGAAAAATTCTGGTAACCTGAACAGTAGTGCTAATCAGAACTATGGCTCTGGTAACTTGAACAGTAACGCTAATCAAGGTTATGGATCTGGTAACTTGAACAGCAATTCAAATCAAAACTATTGGTCTGGCAATATGAATAGTAATGCCAATCAGGGATACGGTTCTGGCAACTTGAACAGCAACGCTAATCAGGGATACGGTTCTGGCAACTTGAATAGCAACGCTAATCAGAACTATGGATCTGGCAACACAAACAGCAATGGCAATCAAGACTGGAATAGTAATTCCAACATGGGTTACAATGATAATTCATGGAACACAGCAACTAGTGGCAATACCAATAATTGGAATGATAACTCTAATCTCAACAACAATCAAGTTAGCTGGAATGATTTGGGACTTTCAGATGCTGATTTGGCTAATGGTTACGATATGAATACAAGCTGGGGAACTGGCCCGACGACGACAGATGGATTCTCGGATCCTTCATCTGTCTCGTACAACACGGGTGACTCGGGTAACAGCAATGACTGGAGTGGCTTTACCTCAACTCCCCAAGATCCTACAACGACCTGGAATGACCAGGGTAACTGGGGATTAAGTGGTGATTTTAACTTTGATACCGCTGTGGATGCCGCCAACGCTGGATTGGGTGACCAGTTGACTGAGGATTCTTTTGCCACGAATGGCCAGTTTTCGAGTGATGATGGTAGCAGTGACCAGTTTTCGAGTGATGATGGTAGCAGCGGCAATGATTGGAGTGATTTCTAGCTGAATGTAAAGTATGGAGACAGTGCGTGTGTTACACAATAGAAAAAAACGATTTTACAACTCAACATTTTTGACTTTTCAATTAATCTTTCAGTCTGAGGAAATGTTCTCACCTTACCAGTACGCTACATTGCTAAGAAGACTTGTGTATAGTTGTATTATTACAACAAAGGTAGTTTTATATGGGGATTTATTATAAGCAGAGATTTGAATACCGAGTTAAGAGAATCACAAGCAAGATGTGTATACAGTCTAAACAAAGTTTATTTCACAGCTACTCCCTTTGCAGAGAGCTTAGTAATAACTATCTGACCAGTTATTGTTATTATTGTTGCCATAACTACCACCACCACTGTAGGAGTTGCTATTCCAATTATCGTTGCCGTTGGAATTGCCATAACCATTATCCCAATTGTTGTTGTTGTTATTCGAGTTGCCATAACCACTATTCCAATTGTTGTTATTGTTACTATTTCCATAACCGTTATTGTTATTGTTGTTATTTCCATAACCATTATTGTTATTGTTGTTACTGGTGGTGCCATAACCGTTATTATTGTTGCCATAACCACTATTCCAGTTGTTGTTATTGTTACTATTTCCATAACCGTTATTATTGTTGCTATTGCCATAACCACCATTCCAGTTGTTGTTGTTGTTATTGTTGTTGCCATAACCACCATTCCAGTTGTTATTGTTGCCATTTCCATAACCGTTATTATTGTTATTATTATTGTTACCATAACCATTACTGCTCTTGCGTCCTTTCTTGTGACGATGACCGCCAGGACGAGGAGGTGGGAAAGGACCTAGTCCAAAACCAGAGAAGGGATCATCATAGTCACCTCTACCACTGGAGGGAGATCTACTACCACCACCTCCATACCAACCAAGGGAACTTCTGGCGGATACCAAAGTGAGGGTAGCAATAGCAAGGACAAAGAGTTGAGAGTGCATGTTTGGCGATTTACAGAGTCTGATGAGAATAAACAAAAGTTGGGGTCTAGTACTAGTAGGTAGCGTGTGTGTTTATATTTACGAGAGGTGTAAGGAAGTAGCTGTGATATTTACTTTGTATAGGTTCGTTGGTATTGGGGAGGTTGTATTAGCAACAGAGGGGTGAGGAAAGTATTGAAGGTTTTTTACAGTGAAAATTTGCAATATATGACGTAGATATATTAAATCTCGGTGAAAAGAATTTTCTATTTTTCAAAATATTTCTTAGTAATAATTAATTAACCCTTTACCAATCAGAAATGGCGACTAATCAAGTGCAAAAAAACAAGCACTCATACAATGTTTGAAAATTAGCAAGTTATTCGCGAAAAGTTGCTATTTTGGTAGCATTGGCGTTACTAGAATTCAAGAACCAGCAATGTGTTGCAACTACTCCTCTCTCCTCCGTTAAGAGGTATGACAATGGAAACAAGAAATTCTCTTGCAACGGACTTGATTAACAGTTAGTGCAAATTAAAATATTGGAGTAACGTTACACGTCGCATTAAAATATTGTAAATTTCATATCGCTTTTATATTGCTGCTTCTTCGGTAGTTTTGCCAAGACTTGTTTCTCCAAAATTCCGTGTTTTTCTAAACTCTTTGGGCAAACTGATCCCATTTCTTAACTTCTAACTCCTGTTGACTACGTTGGTTCCGGATAAATCGTGGATAAGTGTCCTTGTACATCAAGTTTAAAACTTCTTCCCTGGCGTCATCAAAGATATTCTCGGGAATAGATGCTCCATCGGAAAGTGCTTTTTGATATGATGAATTTATCTTTTTCAACGTGTTTTGAACCAAGTTCAAGAGAAACGGTGAATAAGTCGTACAGTGCAGGAGATATATCTTTTTGATCCGATCTTGTTTTTGTGCGGATGAAGTTGACTTTTCCAAGGCCAGACAACGTTGGTAAAACAAAACATTTTCAACACTAAATTCATTTCTTGCAAAATCCTTGAACTAATATGACGTTAAATAAATGCGAAACCTCCCAAAAAGATCATACTTGTTGCATGCCAGAAGGTTGACTCAGTAATTGGATCAAGGCTTCTTTTTTCAAATCTTGTTCTGATCCAATGTTATTCCTAAGCTGCCATGCTGGAAATCCAATACTTACAATCTGAATGAAAGGGAAAACTGCCACGGTAAAGTATATAAAGCAGAGAAGACAACTTATTTCGCTTTTCCAAGGTATAAAGAACATAGAAAATGAAAGGAAGTACACAAAACTTGCAAGGAATACCAAAATTGTTTCCTTTTCTACACCAAGATTTTCTTTAACTCGCAAGAATTGATAAATAAAAACCTAAAATTTGTAATTTAGCTCAAATGGTATGTTTTTAACTTACAAGAAGAAGCAGGAGTAACAATACCGCGTTCATTGAAAGAACCGAATAATGTAATGGTGATTTGAAACATTTACTCGAAACTCCCAAAGAAGAATTATCACCATAAGTCAATGCTATGATCAGCATTATAACAACATGAACAACCATGGATAATAAAACAAAAACTATCAAAATCCCTTGCGAAAAAAAGTTGCGATTAGTTAGAAACCAATAAGCACTTCCAAAGCTTTTATCACTTATAGAATCCACAACTTCAATCGCTTCTTGATGCACTTGCTTTTTCGCTTCATAGGAACTAAGCTTTCTTATCAAGACCAATCCTTCAATCGACGTCCTGCCTTCTTCAGAATTTTGTTCTTCACCTCCTGGACCAAAGAAACTTATTCCGCTTACCACTCGTCTAGCGGCTTCTTTTACTGAAGGTTCATTGAAGTTACTGACTTCATGCTCTAAAGTTGCGGCGCTTGCCGAAAATATGGACACTAGATGTAAAGTAGTTGCTAGTCTAGAAAAGATCCAGCCAGGTATAAAAATCCCCATCAGCCATAGCGTAGCCGAACAACTAATTGATATTCTTATTGCCAGAAAAAAAGCCCCCAAAATTGCCGAAGTTACAATGCCGGCATTGAACAAACTTTGCAAAACCAAAAGCTTGGGCGCTCGATGATGTATAAAAGGAACATTTCCGTGTCCATCTAGAAGCGATCGAACTGATCCAAGGTTGAGGATGACGTAGATGACAATAAAGACGATGTATTGCGAATTGTTGGAGATCTTCTCGGTTATTTGAGCGTGATCCATTCCTGATGCTTGTGTGAACGTTTTCCACGCACTCTGCGCGAATGCAGTTGTTAAAGTGAGGAGAAAGTGTCGAGTTTTCTGGGGTGATGAGGTCGAGAGGATTTGTGATGTTGGTTCAAGCAAACAGTTTGAAACGTTAAAACTTTTGATCAGCTGAGACGAGGGGAAACGATGAAGTCTTCATCTGTGCTGTGCTTTCAGACCAATTTGCTTTTGATCCTTTCATTTAAGTTTCCAATCCAGAAAGATATCAAGAAGAAAGATGGCCATTAAATTCAGCTATAAACCCATGCACAAAGATAATTCGGACTACTCTTTTGTGATCTTGTGACAAGTGTACAAGTTTGCTTTCCAAAAAATATGACATGAATGGAAAACCAAGGGATATTGGTACTTGGTATGGAGTCAATATATTGCTTACTTGGCATAGTTAACAGCTTACAACATTGAATACAAACAATGAAGGCACAGGTTGTTGATTGGGGCATTAAGAACAGGAGAAATAATTATTGGTTTAATTTCTGGTAAATTAGTTATCGGTTTTATAGTAAAAGTGCAAGTGATGGGAAGAAGAGGGCACAAAATCTTTCTTCTTCTTCATTCCCTGCCCTCGCCCATTCCCACTTTTCTATATAGATGACCAGTTTAAAGAGAAATTTAAATGCTCAAAGCAAATCCATCTCATTTAACTTGAGACCTAATTTTTTCCCTTCATTTTTATCTCGTCGTGCTCGTAATATCAAAGAAGAAGAGTCACGGTCTAATACTTCCGCCCCAGTCGAAAATATATTTATACCTGCTCTATCAGTTAGTTCAGAGTAAGTCTTATTCTTCTTTCTTAATACCTGTGGTAGAATTGTATTTCCCAACTTTCAAAATCTTGAGTTAGAGAGTAGTTCTCCTTCTCTTCCCTCGAAATATCTTGAAGATACGATCTCGCAGTTTGATGCTGCTAGTCGTCTACGAGGCCATACTGCTGAAGAATGGGTTGCTCAAGTGTTTGGATGGCGTCAGGAACTCGATCAGCTTTATCCTAATTTTGAGTTTTCTGGTCCTCGTTCGCCTCCTTCGGTTTTATCTGCCCCGCTTCCACACAGTAGCATGGAAGATGCCTTGAACATGGGTGGTGCTCCGCTGACTAAATTTCCTTCATCTCCTGATCCTCTTTTGTTTTCAGATGTCGGAAGCGAAGCTCACCGTTCGTTAGGTTCAATGGCCCCTTCTACGATTCAATGTGTGCCTGTAACCCAAGCTGCTCACTCTACTGTTAACTCGACAAGTGCCCCAGCTCAAACTCCACAACGGAATCATCATACGTCCGATTCATTACCTAGCAGTCGCCGAAAGCTTTCAATTTCGGTCGTGCGATTTGACCTCTCTGCTAGTTCGCAGAACAATGAAAAGCGTCCTTTAAATGCTTCAACTGAAAAGCTCTCAGAGGCTTTGTCTAAATCAGTTGGAAAGCAACAGCAAAAAGAGGATCTGCGATTGGTAGTTAAAGATGAAACTAAAGAATCATCTTTCGATCAAGGAGAAGTAGACGAAGATGATTGGGGAATTTCTAGCATATGGCGTAAATACAAAAGCATGAATAACTCACAGAAAGGCCTTTCAAATTGGGGAAAGCCAGTAGACTGGAATAAAATATCATCAGAAACTATGGTTATTGGTAGTTCTGAGTTGAAAAGAGACAACGAGACGTGCAAAGAATCAATAACAATGAAGAGATACTCCAACAGAGTCGAAGTGGAAATTGTTGAAAGTGAGTCAAATTTGAATAAGGCTCAAACATCTACCTGTAAATATAATAATGATCTTCAAAATTCTGCCATTACTGGAGTAATTGGCAAAGATTTACTAAAATCCAATGTTACTGCTGCAAGTAAAGAAAAATTGATTGAATATTTGACCCTAAATATTGGTTAGTTTCCCTTCAAGTGACATACTAATGAGAATTGATTAGATTCCAATTTCTTGATAGCGTTTTTAATGACTTTCCGTGAGTTTATGACGCCTGAGGAATTATTTGACCTTTTGGAATCAAGATATATGTGGACTCTACAGAAAAATGGCAGCTCAAAAATCAAAAAAATTGTTCGCGTTAGGTTTGTTCTTTTTGCATTTCTACTTAATCCCTATTATTAGAATCTTCAAAATTGTACAACAATGGTTATTGGACCATTTCCGTCAAGACTTTCTAAACGATAACAAGCTTTGCAATCGCTTCTTGGATTTCATTCAGAACCTCAGAAGTTGCGATTATAAAGACAAAGCTGATGATTCAATTGTCTTTGAAACGTTGAATAAATTATACAAAAGGTTATTGCGACATTACCAAAAGAAATCTCCAGAAAAAGAGAACTCATCTAGCTGCTCTTATGTAAAGGAATCACCTCGCCCTGTTATGTATAACTTGTCAGAAATGAGTTTGGCAAAGTCTTCGTCTTCGTTGATTCCTACGGGTAGATCTTCCGCCCCTAAAAGATCCATCAAAGATATTTTATGCTGCGGGGGTTATTACAAAAAGGATGAAGAAGAGATGTTGATGGAAAAACCGACATCT
Organism: Zoophagus insidians; assembly: GCA_004114325.1. Lineage (NCBI taxonomy): Eukaryota > Fungi > Zoopagomycota > Zoopagomycetes > Zoopagales > Zoopagaceae > Zoophagus > Zoophagus insidians. The sequence goes on along the minus strand of QZWR01000032.1, from coordinate 17,333 downwards.
GCCCCAAAGGTCTACCTGAACAAACTCCCACAATTTTCTTGGGAGTGTTTGAATTCCGAAGTTGTACCTTCACCGGTTCAAATCCCGGAATTTGAAGTAAGAGGTCCTCCGGATGGATTGTCGCCTCTTGTTCGTTGTCAAGTCCTTCCATTATCTCTGTCAGTCAAGCATAAACATAGCTCTGAGATGGAAGTAAAAGATTTTCGACCAAAGAATGCGAACAAGACCTACAAAAAAAGCAATATTTTTTCTGATATTAAAGAACAACCCTCGCCTTTACAAATTCAATCAAGAACAATTAGTGAGTTGTCCTTGGCTAAAAGATGTTTTAGAAAACTAAGAAAATATGGACGTTCTGCACCAAGTACTCCGAATTCACAATCTTATGATAATGAGTCAGATCCTCAACAGGAACAATGTCAATGCTCCAAATTGCGAAACTCAGATGTTGAGGATTCGATGGTTCAGCCTGTTGCATCAACATCAGCTCCTAAATTAGGACTTGATGTTGGAGAGGAGGATAAGGAAGTGGAAGAAGGAGGAAAGCTGGTAGTTATTGTGGATTCTCCATTGATGAGGCGAGATAAGAAGAGAATACCTAGTGGGAGTACGGCTAATTCACGAGCTGAAGATGTTAGTCAGCGTCCAGACACGGGATATGCTTCCGATAGTAAGAAACAACGAATATGTCGGAAATGTCGGAGCCGTGAGCTCAAGTCGACGAATCCATCTAGAAGCATTGATGGAACTCCCGCTGAACTGAACAATCAACCTTTTATCCTTAAACGTCGCAGTAAAGATGTAGCACGAGCATTTTGGATGATAGAAAGAGAAATGTTTCTCAAAATCGATTTATCTGACCTAAGAAACAAGACCAATTGGGAAAACCCCACTGGATCAGATAATCAAGCAAACATAATAAGACAGATCATTGACCGGGTAAACATGGTAAAGTTTTCCCCATTTTATATAAACATATACTAATTCTGGCATATGTTGCATTTTATTAGGTTTACCAATGGGTAATTACAGAAATAGTATCAACTGAAGATTTAGAAGAAAGAGTGCAACTATTAGAAAAGTTTATTCGAATTGCTTCGGTAAGCCGGCCTTATCCCAGACAGTCTTTTAACATAGCGTAGAAATCTTATTCTCTTGGTAACTTTGCGACATTAAGTCAAATCATTCTTGCGCTTCAATCTTCACCAGTTAGCCGCTTAAGAAAAACGTGGAAAAAAGTTGGTAGATATGAAACCAGACTTTTCCATTATCTTTTAAGCTTCACTAGCCCCCTAAGCAATTGGAAATCTCTGCGCGACGTTATGAACGAACGCGCGGAGGTTTCATTCCAAATCGACAATATGGCATCATCTCAGGGATGTATCCCTTTCATTGGTTGGCCTTCTTGCTTTCCACTGTTACTAACCCTTACAATAGGACCGTATCTGTTTGAACTAACGCACATTTCAGCGCTAGCAACTTTTATTCAAGCAGATACGCCAGAAACTTCTAACAATGTACGATCTCTTGTTAATGTCAGAAAACTAGTGGCATTTGCCAAAACTTTTCAACAAATGATGAAATTCCAGTATCTAGCCTGTCGTGTAGAATATACACATTTGGACAGCTTCTTGGTGAATTCTGTCAGCCACTTGCGCTGCCTTTGTAACCAGGACATCATGGAGCTGAGTCAAAAAATTGAGCCGGAACTGAACTGACGACCTATCTTTTCTCTCCTGGTGGTGGTGTGGTTCTTCTCAACCCATGCTCTTCTTCCCATTCTTTTAATTACGAAACGAAAGGAAACCACTTTTAAATTTAACAACAATTTCAATAAATATTTACAAGATTTATTTTTTTTGGTTATGGCGTAGTTGGGTTAACAATATACGGGATCACCTGAGCTCTGTCATACTTCCTACAGTCATGGCCAGTACTGCTAACCCTCCGAAACCACTTAAACTTCTTCAATTCAAGCTTGTTCTGCTAGGTAAAGAAAGAAAAACTACTGCATTCTTAAAGCTAATCCCGACTTGTAGGCGAATCTGCCGTAGGCAAATCAAGGTATTGTTTTTTTTCCCCAAGTGAAACAATAATTCTCACACTCACCTTGACCGTGGAACTTAGTCTGGTGTTGCGCTTTGTCAAAGATCAATTTGACGATTACCGCGAGTCGACCATTGGGGCAGCGTTTCTAACCCAGACCATAACGCTGGAAGATTTACAAACCACGGTCAAGTTCGAGATCTGGGACACGGCAGGACAGGAGCGATACAAGTCCTTGGCACCCATGTATTACCGTAATGCCAATTGCGCGGTGGTGGTATATGACGTGACGCAGCCGGTAACAGTACCTTTATTATGGTTAATAGGACAAAGACATCACTGGATAAAGCCAAGGCTTGGATTAACGAGCTGAAGAGACAGGCGGATCAAAACATCGTCATTGCTTTGGCTGGAAACAAGTGTGATTTAGGAGGCCGTCGTGTTATCCCGACTGAAGAAGGCCAAACCTATGCAGAAGACTTGGGCCTATTTTTTATTGAAACCAGTGCCAAGACTGGGAAAAATGTACAAGAATTGTTTGCGGGAATTGCAAGAAGATTGCCCCTGGATCAGGCTCAAACCCACAAAAGACCCGTTTCTACTATTGGCAGAGTTGACCTGAATGCTAGACATGCTGAGGATGATAGTGAATGTGCTTGCTAAGTCTGGGGGAGGGGCGAGATTCTAAGGTTTGTATTTATGGTGAATTTAATTTACTAACGTTAATTTATGGATTAAATAGGTGAAGGAGTTTCTTTAGCTATTTTTGTCTCTTTTCCTTATAGTTTAGTTAGTTTGTGTGTGTGTTTGTGTGTGTGTGCTGTGTGGGTGCTGTGTTGGTGCTTCTACAGTGATGTCTTACAGTGTCTATGGTGATGTTTTCGGATGAATACGGGTGCTTTTACGGTGATTGCGGGTGCCATCGGGTGATTACGTGCGGGTGATTACGAAGTAAAAGTCCCTTTGTTTCCTCTCCCTTTCGAAGGATTGAAAAAGTCGGGTTTATGAATAATATTTTTGTTGCTTTTTTAAATCCCCCTTTCCCTCACTAAAACCACGAGCACTTTCTCTCTTCGCACACACGCACACTCACACACACATCGTATAAGCACACTCTCACGCACTCACAGAAACTTGCGGTACTAGTGCATATATCTCAGCATATCTTAATGAGAAGGAAATCTGATCGATCTTCTGACCCTTCTGATAGTTCCGATAATCCTGTTTCATTCACTTCCCGTGTTCGTAGTTTCTTCAACAAACGAGCATCTCACCACCATTCTTCTCGAACTCTAAATGAACTAATTCCTTCTTCCACTGTCCAAACCTCTTCTTCTCGAGCTGGAAAGATCTTGACAGTTTTTGCTGCTCATGAAAAGATGCATTTCCTGGAAAAAGACAGTGGTCACTGCGTATTTATCAAAAAACTTGATTTCTTATCAGAGTTTCCTTATGAGGTTGCCTTTTTAATTCTCTCCTTCTTGGATGCGAAATCCCTTGTTCGTTGTGCTCAAGTCTCCAAGGTGTGGTCCTTGGTTCTTCAAGATGACCGGCTCTGGCAGCGAATCTACCTATCCTCACCTAATTATAATCTTCGCATCCCTGATCCCCGCTATAAATCAAACCCAGCGACGGTACTCTTTGATCAAGAAGATCTGCTTATGCCTTCTAATCAATTGGTCCCCGATTGGAAAAGTCGTATTCCTAATGAATTTCCTGGATTTCGCACCTTGTTTATTACTAGAAAAAGGTTGGCTGATCGGTGGCGTAAAGGGCATCTTCAGCCTCGCTTCTTGCCAGGACATTCAGATTCGGTTTATTGCGTCCAATTTGACCGGGAAAAGATAATTACTGGTTCCAGAGATCACAGTATCAAGGTTTGGGATCCCAATACTGGAAACTGCTTAAAAGCCATGGTTTGTCATGAAGCTTCGGTTCTTTGTCTCCGCTATGTTGGTGATTACATGGTAACTGGAAGTAGCGACTGTACAGCAGCTATCTGGAAGTTACCTGATTTCACGCTGGTAAAGAGACTTGTTGGACATACCGCGGGAGTTCTAGACGTTTGCATCAACCGACAAGTTGTTATTACTTGTAGTAAAGATACCACGATACGCGTTTGGAATCTTCTTGATGGTGAGTTACTTCAAGTGTTGCAAGGTCATCGAGGACCTGTAAATGCTATCCAAATGGTTGATGATCTCTTGGTTTCTGCCTCTGGTGATGGCCTGGCCAAGGTGTGGAATGTTAAAACAGGGACACATTTGAGAGATCTAATTGGACATTCTCGTGGTCTTGCTTGTATAAGATTTGATGGAAATGTCGCAGTTAGTGGAAGTAATGATCGCACTATTAAAGTATGGGATGTAAATTCTGGTGCCTGTGTTGCTACGTTGGTTGGACATGCTTCATTGGTTAGATCGCTTTGTTTTAATAACGAGTGGATTGTCAGTGGGAGTTATGACCAAACCATCAAAGTATGGGATCGTAAAACGAACAAGGTAGCCCTAGACCTGAGAAATGGACATACGAGCTGGGTGTTTGATGTCCAATTTGACTCCACCAAAATCGTGAGTGTTGGTCAGGATGAAAGAATAGTGGTTTGGGATTTTTCTTATAATTTAGATGTCACTTTTATTGGTTAATCCATTGTTGTCTGTTCTGTGCTGAGAGAGAGAGAGGGAGGGAAAGGGGCGTTTATTTTTAATTCAGTCAGGCTTTCATAATAAATTTGTGTTAAAGAGTTGTGTTAATAATCGCAAATAGCAATGTGACGCTGATTCAACAATCCCAGCAGCATAATTCGTTGTTGCGTGTCCACTACCAGGCTTGTAGTACCAGAGGTTATAGGAGAAGAATCCTCAAAGATCCTTTCAGTTACAAATTCGCCTTCTTTTGACCTAAACACTCTAACAGCTCTTACTGAGCAGATCATTTCCCTACTCCAAATAAAATGGGCCAAGAATTCAAAAGGCCGAGGGAATCCAACCGCGTAAACACTTCCATCCTTTCCTTTCGAGAGATTATCAGGGAAGAAATCCAGCATAACTTCTTGTTTTAACTCCAACTCGCTCTCATTTGAATCCTGTCGGTGATAAATGTGGATTTTCTTGTCCATGGAATCGGCAACGTAAATCCAATCTTTATCTAAAACTATACCATTGGCAAAATACATTGGTTGACCCACGGGAGTAACCACTGGATTTTCACCCAGGGCGGAAACATGGTAAATTCTAGATTCAGGCGTTCCAACCAGCATGTTGAGAAAAGTTTTCCAATTGGCGCCCCTTAAACCATCATTGGATACATAGAATTCATGCGGTGACACTGCAGCAACAGCATTGAGGGAAGTAAACGAAGCATTTTGGGTAGATCGTTCAAACTTCATCACATTCTGGTCTGGTGAGAAGGAGAAGATGTTGATCAACTCGGCCTCAAAGGCATGATTAACCAAAAAGAGCAAGTACGTGCCATCCTGAAGCTTTATCGCATCCATGCCATGAGTAAACAATTCTCCGGTATATCCTTCTATCTTAAGCGGAGTAATATCCCTTGAGGAAAGGTTGAATATATAAACCTGGTCTTGATGTCCTATGGGTTTGGACTTTGTTACGCCCTTCATTGGAGCCCATTCTTCCTTGATGTCGAGATTGGCACAAGCCATAAATACAAATGGATGGAGAACTGCCAGGCTTTCACATCCTTCAGGCCCAGGAATAGGCGTGCACTTGTTATTGCGAAAAGGACGCAATTCTTGAAAGATCTGGTTGTAATCCGCAAATTTGGTCAAGGGACGATAAAGCAAAGCCGAAGCTAAAGCTACAATCAATAATTTTTTCAACATTTCAAGGGAAGGTGATTTTAAGAAAGTGTGAGGAGTGGTGAGAGTTAAAAAGCGAATATATTAAACCCCACTCAGCCTCCTTAATGTACGACCATAGTATTTCCACCACCACTGGTTACAGAAATATTAATAATATTGGCATTGCCATTCGCTTTAGAACCACCAGAAGCATTAACCACGTTCTTCACCTTGACTTCATCTATTGTCGTCTTTGCCTTACTAAGTTGCAAGGAGCTGGAGTTTCTAGTAACAGGACGACGTTTCTTAGAAGCAGATGTAGTAGCAGGCTTAACCACCATGTTATTCCGCATGCCACTCTTAAGGTTCAATCCAAGCGCACTTGTATTTCCACTAGCACTGCCACCATTGCTAGCAGTGATGGAATTATCAACAGTGACCTTTTTCAACTTGATATCTGACTGGTTTATCTGGACTTGATTGTTATTACTTTGTTTCCCAGTGGTGGAATTCTTAATTCCTGATATAGTAGACCCAGAAGTAGATTTGGCAGTGTTACTAGAAGTAGCAGTAGTAGTAGGCATGCTATAGTATAGCGGTAGGAACATTATAATTATCATGGAGATAGCTTTAACCATATTTGCAATAATTAATTTTACTATCACCAAGTTGTGTTTAGTGCGTGGTGTTATGAAGAAATAAACGGACAAAGAGTTGAAAATGTGGAGCAAAATTGGAAATTCTTGTAAGCTATTTTATGCCTCCAGCTCGCAATAAAATGCCGAAACCACCCAACTGTTGCCCCATATTGGTTTCTTCTTCTAGTCCCACACTTTACCCCCCTCTCCCCACTCAAGCCATTCTATGTGGTTGTTTGAAAAAGGTGTACACTCTTGGACATAAACAGCAAAGATTAATTGGTTACACAATCATAAATTAAAGCCGAAATAAAATATTTTAATTTTTTCTTTATTGACAGAAAAAATTACGGGTTTTTCCCTACTACTTTCCCTACCAACAACAGAAAGGAGAGAGAGAGAGAGAGAAAGGTGAGGGGAATTAGTAAGCTTCGTAGAGGTAAATTAAAGAAAACATTATAAATAACCAAGCGGCCAAAATGGTGATAATCCTTGGGGAAACACGCTTAGCCATCAAAGTTCCTCCCAACACGGCCAAACTAGTGCAAATAACATGGCCCAACATGACTCCCAGTATTAATTCCAACTGCTGATAGAAGCCATGAGTCGCAGCTGCCATGGTAAGAGTGGCAAATTGTGATCGATCGCCCAATTCGGCCATGCTGACCAACACAGCAGCTTCAAACACAACCTTCAAGAAATCACATAATCTCGTCCATTTCCTAGGTTTGTTACCCCCGTTACTACCAATATCCAAGTCGGTCTTTTCGGCCTCAGTAAGTAAGGCAATTTCTTCATCTGATCTTTTCTCCCCCTCTTGGTTATCCACCTCCTCCTCCTCTTCACAGACATCGTCAAAATATGCTTCTTTGATAAGAAACAATCCAAAAAGCAAAAACATTCCACTAGCTATTAGGTTTATAACACGAGGCGATCCGGGTAACATGGTCCCAAGCACTACTGTCACGGTGGTCAAGACAGCAAACGCGGAAACAGCGCCTAAAAAGACCGCAAGCTTGGACCTTTTGGCCACTAATAGTGCAGTCATGAAAAAAGTCTTGTCTCCCAACTCTGAAAACAGTATCATACAAAACGACATTATCAACGATTTTAGCCCTTCCCCCTCTCCCATCTTATCTTCAGCGTTTGGTAGGAGCACTGCTGGAAATCCATGTATACATACAACAAGAGCAGCAAGTAGTAAAATAGGGGTTGCTTGCATTATCGATAAAAGTTACAACAAAGGAAGTGGGTGATTTTATGAGAGAGTTGTGGAAGTCAGATGATGATGTTATGCAAATGTCAAAAACTGGGACTTTTTAATTTGATTTACTTGTAAATAAAATATAATTAATTATGCAGCAACAGTTCGTTTAACAGCAGTGGAAGGAATACGCCCAGTTCTCTTTCTTCGGACCCCGTTACGCAGCTCTCGAATGGCCTCGTCAAGATCACCCTGTTCCATGGCTTTTCCTGCATTTACCGTTGGTGGTAGTCCCAGTCCCAAATCCTCTTTCCCGTTGGTTCTTCTGTCATTTCTTCTATTAGCAGCAGCCTTTTTCCTGGCCGATTCCAAGTCTTTACGTGCCTTGGCTATAGCTGAAGCAAATGACGATATAATTGAAAAGAAATCCTCGGGATTATCGTTTGGTTCTTCCCCATAATACACCAGCAGCTTTTTTAAATCTTCGTCCAAGCTATCACAAAGTGACTTCAACTCGTTAATGCTAGGTTCGGCCTTTTTTACAAATTCAGACATTTGATATAAAAACTTGTCGTTGGGGTCAAGTACAGGTAATCTACTGACCGCTCGAACTTCATTCTTTACTTGCTGCAATCCTTGAACCAAGGCATTGGCCGAGGTTAAAAGCACCGAAAATGAGACTAAAATATTAATTATTAAAGGAATTAAATATACCTCTTCCTGCTGCTTCAACATGCGGCATTTCTTCCATAAAACATAAAGCTTCTGGACATTTCCTTTCTAACTGTATGACCAAATAGTGTAATAATGAAGGAACTTCCAAATCATTCTTTTCCAATGCTTTTACATCTTTCATCTAGGTTTACTAGAGTTATGGTGAAAGCTATCAGCTTACCAAAAGTAGCGCTTCTAATCGGAATCCTTGAGCACATCCACGAAATGAAGTGCCATTCATGAAATTTCCTATCGATAAAATCATCTAAAAAAGAAGCGTCCAGACTTGAAGATATAAAAAACCTTTAATATTGTGGCAAATCTCTGGGAATTACGCAGCTCTTGTGATGACCATTGAAGTATCGCCAACTCGGGTTTAATTTCTTCCAAATCCGCCTCAAATCTTCTTTTATAAATCATCGAGGTAAATCGTTCACCAAGTCTAGGAATGGTAATAATCTACATGATGGTGGTAAGAAAAAAAAATAAAGGTAATACTTGTAGAAAATATTTCTCTGCATTTCCCAAGCTCTGCTGATCACCATTATAACCACTTAATAACCCGATTTCCTCATCAGTAGGAACATATTGTTTCAATGAACGCAGATTTTCAATGGATAATGTTTGCTCATTAATTTCAAGAATGGCTGTTTTGATCTCAGAATAGGTCATTTTGATCCTAGCCAAGGTAATTCCTAACTCCTTTAGCCCTCACCATGTAAAGCTTACCAATATTGTTTGCTCGATTAAACTCCAATAATGTGGTGGCCAATGCTTTTTTCTTGACTGGTTCTAACGACTTATCCACTAATAACAGCATTAGTCAGTTATGGCAAGCATCTTATTACCAGTAACAGTTGGAGCTTTGGCAAAAAGCTTTTCCAACTCTTGCTGGTTGATTTCTTCATTTTCGTGCAGTTCACTCCAAAAAGTAAGTGGTAGTACGGTTAATGGGATTTTTTTCCAGAAAAATTGTTTCATTGGTACGCTTGGCTGGTTTTTCTTTGGTGGTGGTATCCCCGCATTTCTACTAACAATTTTGACAGCAGGCATGGGCAAGGGTGCAGGAGCTCCTCGGCCTCTACCTCGACCTCGTCCCGCAGCAGGAAGTGGAGGCTTTGCGGCGATAGCTGGTACTGCAATTGATTCTGGCTTGGATATAGGAGTCGGTGTTGGTATAGCAGTAACGGCGTTTGGTTTTGATACCGGGACTGTATTTGGAGGGGAACCTGTTGAATCTGATGTCTTAGGTATTGGCAAAGGTGCTGAGGGAGTAGAGGGAATAGGAGGTGGTGGAGGACTTGGAAGTGGAGTCGGAGGAGGAATGTCAGCGATAGATGATTTTCGTTCTGGTTCTATCGTCGTTACATCTCCAACTGATTGATTTTCATTCATCTCTTTTATAGGACTCTCAGCCAGACTTGTTCTTTTTTCCGTGGAATTGACAGCAGATACTACAGGTGATGTCGCAGAAGGCGGTGGAGGTGGAGGTGGAAGGGAGGGTCTTTTAGTGCCTTCTTTCTTCTTTCGCATAGAGTACATTGACGGAGGACGTGTAGGCAAAGCAGGCATCTCATTTGATGCAACCCTTACTGATCCTGATGGTGGTGGTGGTGGTGGTGGTGGTGGCGGGGGACCAAGAGAAGACGGTGGAGGTGGAGGAGGCGGAGGTAAACTAGCTTTGGCTTTAGCCATTTGCAGCTCTCGCTTGACCAATTTCAACTCGCTATAAAGTTTCTTGATTTGCTCATCTTTTTTCTCAGCTTCAGATTTTTTCTTTTCCAACTAAAACAGGTTAATGATTAAAATCAACGAGAAATACCTCTTGTATGGTTTCTTGAATGGCAGCTCTTAATTCCATTACTTCATTGGATGTTTTTACATCAACAGTCAAGTCATGCTTTAATCCTTCAATCATAACCTTCATATCTATTAATTCCTTGTTCTTTTCGTTTATCCCATCAAACACTGAACTAAAGTTGGGTAAAGTTGAAATGCGAGGACTTGCTGGTTGCATTTCTATCAACTCTGCCTTGGAGGAAGTGATCAATGCTTCAGGGTTTTGTTGAAATCTTGTACAAATTGATTCTAATGCCCGCTTTAGGTAGGCATTTTCCTTGACCAAGTCTTCAGACGTGACATTCAATTCTGCATTCCTTAGCTTGATGTTATTCATTTCATCAAGTATAGCAGTCCATTTATTATCAAAGTCTCGTCTTTTCTCTCCTCCATTGGCTTCGATTGGCAATTCAGTGGATATTCTTTCATTGCATTTCTTTGATAATCTTTCCACAATATTGGTTAAATGGGTAATTTGCTTTTCTCTTTGAATCAATCTTTGGATAACTCCGGATAAATTCTATTCACCCCCATCCATAGAATTAGCTTTGAAGGAGTAAATTAACTACGCTTTCAGAACGAACTGATTTTTTCTTGGAACTTGTCGGTGAGGTTGGAGAGGATGGTTCATCCGGTAACTCCTACTGATCCAATTAACCGTTCGTAATAAAAACCCCATACCTGAACTAAGTGATGGGGATAGCTAGCTACGGCTTTTAAACCTGCGATTTCTGCATTTTTCATCTCTACCGATTCTAAGAGTTGAGATTTCTGGAAAGGGTAAGTGAATTATAAAAAGGTATACTTCATTTTCATAAATTTCCAATAATCGTTTCAGCTCTTCCACCTGAGCCTTGAGCTCATCGGTTGGAGTTTTCATCTTTCCCACCACATGTTGAACACTTTCCAAAAACTTTTTAATTTCCACATGCCAATCTGTCCTTATGAGCAAGTTAGAAATGGGGGATAATTTTACCAATGGAAGCATTAGCACCACCGGTCTTTGATAAACATTCGCCCAATTTTTCCCAAACTAATAATTTATCCAACCCAATACATCTACCAGGTGTCAAACCAAACAAAAACAAAGACATACGGGTTGGAGGAAGAGGCAGAAGAGACTGATTTGGAGATAGAAACCATATATCGTAGCATTGAACAAAGAGCCTGATAATGAGGACTTTGTTGATCAATTTTTTTCAATAATTCTGAAATGGCGTAAGCAGGATTTCCTTCTTCCAAGGTTATCTCTTGAATCCTTTCCTTTAATTCATGGGCATCTTCTGCAGTGGCATCTTCATAAACTTGTAACTGTTTAACAAACATTTCTGGTGGTTGCATTGATCGCAACAACTAGCAAAAAATGGAATGGATAGGCAATTAGGAAAAAAAATAGAACTTACGGAAAACGTTTCTGCTAACCCTCGACGTGAAAACTCTTCTCGCAAGAAAACTCGGTCTTCTACCAGCTCAGGTCCATCGATAATAGCATTGATCAGAGTTACCACCAAAGTGCTATACTCCCATCTGCTAACTTCATCCATCTGGGTGATATCATCCTCAGTATTTTTAAGGCTTTCAATTAAATATTGAAATCGATATTTCTCCTCATAAACTGCACTGAAATCTGACAATGCCGAGAGCACTAATTGATGCCCATCGGCATGCACCACACAGATAGCCGCGAGAACTTCAGCGACCAAGGAGCCCAACTTGTAATTTTGAGTATAAAGACTACAGGCCAAGCAATGGACCAAAGAAGGAGAATGTAAAAGTCGTTCGAATCCAGGCGCTGTGTTTAACAACACGCGTAAACAACGAACCGTCTCTAATTGGATATCATCGTCTAAGTCAGAAGAACCCAAGGATTTCAAAATTCCTCTACACTCACACACGCGGGCATACACAGGCACAAATTGGTAAGTTTATGGGGAAGAAGGAGTAATTTACTCTTTTCTTCTAGCAACAATTCGGGATAAAATGTTTTCCAAGGATTCCAAGCCTTTTGCTTCTTCCAAGAATTCTCGGATCCAACTAAGTTTGGCAGTAGCCAAGACCACACGTAATTTTCGAATAACTTCGACTTGATTTTTAGGACTAGCATTTCTACAAAATGAGAGTCAACTTAAAAGATAGGGGAAAATGTAAAATCGTTACTTTTGGGTCAACTTGTCAGTATACTTTTTCGCAGTCCATTCATCTTCATCATCCTTGTTATTACTCCACAACCAACCGCTCAAAAAGCCGGTAACTCCACCACCTCCATTAGCAGCAGAAGTGGGAGACCTTTGCGCGGAATCTTCATTGGTGGTAAAATCAGTATCGCCATATTCAGAAGCAGACACAGCACCTCCACCACCATAAAAGCTCAAAGAAACGCTATTTCTCCAACTGGAAGATGACTTTTTTTCGGATTCTACAATAGTAGGAGTTTTCTTGGGCTTATGAGCCTCATCATATTGTCTCAACAGATCCAACTTTTTGTCTTGAGGCAGATTCATCATTCCTTCGCGAGCATTGCCAGCCATTCCCAGTTCATCCAACAAGGAATTATATTTATCTTCCAAATCTTCACCGGATTCTTCGATGGTTTCAGTACTGGTTGTAGGTAGATGAGAGGTAGGTAAGGAAGGTCTAGACTTGGAAGCAGGGCCAAAGTACCCACTTAAAGAGCTTGACCAATCACCTCCACTGAATCTAAAGCTTCCACTATTTGCATTGGCATTTGGAGGACTGGTTGGCTGCTGCTTTCCCCACCATGATAGTACAGAGTATCTTTTGCTAGAGGAGAGTTTGGAAGGATCGATTGAAAAACGACGTTCCAAGGAGTCATCCTCCGAAGGTGGCGGTGGCGCTTCACTCATGCTGGTAGAGTGACAAAGAATATATATATATCAACACAAATAGAATTGCTGCTTGCTAATGTGGAGGTGTTTTTGTTCGGAAGATGAGCACCTGATCATGAATTTCAGTAAAATAATAATTCTTGGCACTTTTATCCATTCCTCCAAAACACTTCACACTCCACAAACAACAAATAGACAACTAACGCTCTCGCAACAACAACATGAAATTCTTCTCCAGCTTATCACTCGTGTCGATTTTTCTCTTCAACTTGGCCACTAGTCTGCCTAACTTTAAACTGGTATCGCAGGGCCAATTGTGCAACCCTGCCAGTATTTGTAATACCAACCTATTCTGCTTAAAATCTGGATTGGATAATCTGACAAGATGCGTTAAAACCTTGAAAGAAAATGTAAAATGTAAACCAGATAGCACAATTGAAGTTTGCGAAGAAGGTCTAGTTTGCGGACCATTCGGCTTTCGTGGGATGATTATAGACAGCGGCTGTGTTAAGATGAAGAAGAAGTCGAAGAAGAATCAATGATGAAGACTATAGATTTTTCTTCCTTTCCTCCTTTAAGACTTGGTTTATTGTCTTGTGGATTCTCCAAACATTATTCAACAACACCTTGTTGCTGTCTTGACTTGTAGGATTTTCAAGGGACTGGACTTTTCCTTGGGTTTTTCTACATTGTTAAGCGCCGCGCCACTTTTAAACTCTTATACAAATGTTCAATGATCATATTCTCACTATATATTTACAGAATAATAATGGTATTAACAGCAATGACAAGTAATTTGATATCAAGTCTTGCCAACTTCATCCAAAGTCGAGGCGGTTATTTGGTAATTTTTTATGGAAAATTCTAGCCCAAAAAGATTCTCTTTCTCTCCCTCACATAACCCAATCGACTTACGCAATAGAGTAACATGAATTTCTTCTTCAGCTTATCCCTCGCATCAATTACTTTTTTCAACCTAGCCACTAGTTTGCCTAACACTCAATTACAGCGGGGTGAAATATGTAACTCCACTAGTACATGTGGACCAGACTTGACTTGTTTAAAAACTGGAACTAACAAATTAACAAGATGTGTTCAAATCTTGAACGAATACAAGAGTTGCAACCCAAAGGACAAGTTTGAAGTATGCGAGGTTGGATTGACTTGTGAACCTTTTGGCTTTCGTGGACGAGTTTTTGGCAGCAGATGTAAGCGAGAGAATTGAAAAATATAGACTTTACTCTGTTTAATTAGTAAATGTTTGTTCACTATTTCCTTTACGACTAAGTTCTCGCAAAAACATGATCAGTTGGTTGGCCCCTTTTTTCCCATCCCGTTCGTTCAACAGAGTTCCATCTGTGACCAAGGACAAGGCCACTTTGGTTTCTCTTAATTCTTCACGTTGTCGTTCCATCATTTCCCGCATATCTTTACGAATAGCATTTACTTGACGATCCAACTTAGCCGGCTTAATTGCTGCAGTCATGTCCTCAATTAATAGATTAACCTGCCAGTTGAAATGTTCCGAAATGATGGTAGGAAGTTTCCCAGCTTCCAAAGGTTTAGAATTCAAGTAATTTGTAGCGGTAACATTAAAAGAAGAATACATAGGAAGTGAAGGAATATCAGCGGTATTTTTTGGTAAATCAATTAGTGGTGGCTCCAAAGTAGTAAAAAACTCTTCTCGATCAATCCCGTTATCCTGACCAGTTTTGTTGAAAGGTGATGTTGCTGCTAAAGTTGCTGAAGACCAGGCAACATCGGCATCATCCACAGCTTCCACATAAACTCTCATTTGTTTTTTCGTCCTGGGATAATGAAAAGTTAATCGAAAATCCTAATTTCTCACTCACATTAATGCAATGTTTGGGGAAATACCTTGTCAGGATACTTGGTAACGATTGAATCCAAAATTGCTTCAAGAGCCTGCCAACAAATAGCAAATGACATATCAGCAAACTTTACATTTCCATAAACTCTAGCATCCATTTCTTCCTTGGAAATGTACTGAAAGCCAAACATGGTACGAGTGTTGTGATAAGCGACAAATATTCCATCCATATTACCAAGGCGTACTTGAAAGCTAACCATTAGTGGTGGCCCCATGACTTACTTGTATTTAATCATTAAAGATCTGACCATATCGTAATATTCTCGCTCAAATGATTCGTATAATCCATGCGACTTTCTAATCTGATAACCTTGATGCAACTACACATGGGAGAATTAATTAACTTTAAATAATCTACCAAATAGTTCATCTTATCAAGTCTTACGGCCAACGCTGCTCTGGTTTTTAGATCAAATGTCTTCTTTGGCAGGTCAGGATGATAAGAATCCAACTGTGCTCTAACCAAAGTGTTTTGAACCTATCGAGTGGTTTATTATTTGATATCCAAAATTAATTGCCTTGGCAAAATGATAAGCATTCTTTCTATCCTTTACTGCAGCCTCTGTTTTCAAGTCTGCTGCATTAGGTTCTCCCAGATTTGATGATTTTTGGTAAAATCCTCCGTATTCTGTCGGAGTCATGGTAAGTTGCTTTTCTAACGAATGTCCCTGTAGATATTAGGCTTCAACGCAGACACGGGAGGGGATTACCAACAAGACCAGGATATCTTCATCAATAATTCCTGCAGTATTATCACTATCCAGGGTACGAATCGAATATTTGGAGGTGCTTTTCTTATCAGTTCTTTTAACAATAATCCCAGTAGGTTCATCCAAGTAATTTACAAAATTCCTGGTCTTTCCGAAATATAAATTAAAAGGAATAAAAATACTTCTTTTCCAAAAGCCAAGGAGAGGGGTGATATATCCACCGGTTTATGATGTGATATTAGAAAATAAAGCTGTGTAAGAACTCTGGTTACAGCAGAGGTGGAAGTAGCATATCTACAGCCTTGACCAACGGCCATATTCAATAAATTCTTTTCTCCTCTTTCTTTAATTTCATTTAAATATGACCAAATGTACCTTATCTTTGGAAGGAAACGTAAAAGCGGTAAAAGTATCGGGTGAAAGTTCACTGGGTTGAGCAATATTGGCCAAACTGGCATCAAAGTTGAATCTCCCCGTCCTTGGATCACTGAGATAATAAACTCCTGGACTATAAAGCTTCATGAGGTGGAAGAGGAAGGAGGTACTTGAATAAAACACTATCTAAGCCATGACATAATCTTGGTGGTAATTCAGTCAAAGGCTGCGCTGAATAGTTGAAATTGGCGGGATCGATTATCCAGGTTTTCTTTGAAGACGAACTCTTTTTCACCTTCACCGTCATTCCTCTCCTTCCTGCGCTTCTACCAGCCCTGCCAATACTACTGCTAGTGAAAAGAGCAGTAATACGCAACATTTTTCGACTTAAATCACGTGGAGCATGCAGAAAATCATTGGCATTGGCGTAGATCTCCTCCATCGTCCCCGAATTGCTGGTTTAATCCAACGACGGATAAATCATCATCAAAATACCAACAGCAGCTCGGAACAATTAAAGAGAGATGAGATGAGACAAATACAAAGATTTAGTCGTCGTATTTTATCACCACTAGAAATAACTTGCCTTGGTATTAATTCTGGGCAGAGTAAAGAATTGCAGGAGCAGCTATGTACTTGGTAATACTTCATTTTGCCATACTATTAATACATATTCTAACCGTTTATAAAAACATGACTAGTTGGAGTATTAAAGAAGCCGTTTATAAAGCGATTTATCCAAGGCATAAACTAAAATGGCATGACATTTGTATCCAATATGGTAATTACTCACAAATATACTAACAGCCTGATTAGTAAGCAATAAACCTACTGTAAGAATTATCATTGAACAAGAACTGAAGGTGGAAATATCGGTTTCACATGATCACGATATGGTTATAGCCATGGCCCTTGCTTATCTTTAACAATAGAACATAAACAATGATAACTAGGGGAGAAGGAAATAATTATTTATTCAATAAAAATACACCAGTTCATCAGCCATCCATTTGAACCTTGAAAATAGTACACAATTAAGTATTGTCACCCAAATCTAAACACAGAAATCTCATTGCTCCACAACAGTCTCTGCCCGAGAAGCAACACAAACACCATTCTCAATTAAATGTGCTGGCAGTAATAGCAATGACAAAGAATTCTCCATCAATAAAAAATCTCAATCATTACTGATCTCAATGGATCAACAGCTTAATCAATAATGCTATTTTTCAATAATGTTCCTCTAATACTCATTCAGTTGCTTTTAC
>QZWR01000350.1:4439-17531 GCA_004114325.1 Zoophagus insidians | reverse complement strand
GCCTGTATGACAAATAAGAATTAGCTTCTAACCACATACAAAGGTAACAAAAGAAATCAAAGTCCAGAATAAAATACCAACTATAATCCCGGCACACCCTTCACCAATATCCGGAATATCTGATGGCAGTTCTATGCCGCCCGAAAAGTCGGGTATTTTATCTATTTTAATCTTATCCGTTATCTTTCCAATATCGTCTTTTAATTTTATGCCCTTATAAAGACCGATTGCCAGGAAGAGAAAGAAGGCCACTGATAAGATACTGGTTGACAACAAAGAGTTTTTGAAAATCGTTTGGTGCTGCCCTAGTCCGAAAAGCCATACCCCTAATATTGTCAATACGATAACAAGTATCGTAACAGTAAAAACTGTTGTGCTTGTAACCAGTTTTTTACCAGTCATGTTTTAATTGTTTGATGGTTGAATACTTGATAAAGCTAAAATGAGGTAAGTGTTTGTTTAATTGAAATACACTCTCAATGTTAATTCTGAAATAACAGGTCTATGCCTAACAGTTGCCGGTGTCCAACCAGATTTTCTATAGTTTTCAGAAATTGCTTTCTCAAAATATTTCTTATACTTCAAATTTCCCTTAAGGTCAAATGTGAAATAAAAACTACTGATTGCGGCATGGCCAGATTTGTCAACTACAAAATTAATGTCTACATAGGCATTTGTCGACACATTGGGTCTGCTTTTATAGCCCTTTGGATAGATTAAGATAGAGTCAATATCTTCTTGTAGTGTTTCGCTAAAGTCTCTCAAATCAACAGTGTCTAAGCTACTTGGATAATTTGGCTTTGTGTCCCAAACAGAAGAATATAGGGTATCATTTATATTGTTAACAAGAAAGAGGCTATCAGAAATTTCTATTAATGAGTCAATAAAATACTTGCCATTTTTTCTGTCGATGTAATAACGCATATAGTCGCAGTAACATCCCTGGGTCTGTCCTTCATATACCTTGTCAGTCGATACAATGTCAGAATAATTAACATGAGTATTGATACCGTGACTCCGTAACAAAGAATCTAATTCAAAATGACTTCTCAATCCTGAAAAGTTTAAAATCTTATGTCCATGGCAGTATGATAGATTGCCGTTCCCAATATCAGCTTTGGCTTTATTGATAGCATTAAGACAAGTCGTGTCGCTTTGTGAAATTTTTATGATTGCATCTTTGGGGGATGAATTATTACAAGCCGTTAGAACTCCGACAAAAAAATAAATCCAATTCTTCATCAAATTAAAAATTGTAGGGTTTCTCACTAATAGTCATATACGATTTTAATTGGATGATGGGAGGACTTTTTACCACTAAACTTTCTATGGAACACGAATTAAAATCAGCGAAGCTAAATCCTGCCCTGCCTATTACTTCCTTCGGTATTGAGAAAAGTTGTAAATATCCTTTTATGCAGTTGCGTTGTCAAGATACAAACAGTTTGCATCCATTATTTAAGCGGTTTATATTCCAGCCGTCGATATGTGCGCCTGCCTTTATCCGAAATCTTTGAATTTCCAACGAATGCCACCAAGTAACTTAAATAGGTGCTTTTGTCATCGCAGATTGGATAGAACCTTTCATTGAATGTCGATTTCGGGCGCTCATTAAAAAAAGTACTATCATTTTTAACAACACCCTTGCCAAGGGTTACCGGATTTATATGCTTATATAGCTGGATATATACATTGTATTCAAAGTTCAAATTTAAATCATTGTTTTTATCCCATTTAAATGGATTAATAACATCGTAAAGATGAAAATTAATTGAGTTCTTGTTACTATCTAAATAAAGACAAAAGTTACTTGATTCACTTACATTTAAAATTACATTTTCTGAATCACTACTTGTTACATACGTGTATTTGTTGTTTGTTGATGTAAAAATCTTCCACCCCTTTATAATCTGGTGACCGGATGAGTCCCAAATGACAATTTTATGCAGGTATAAGTTCGAATTATCCGGAATATCAGAATTTGGCTTAAAAGAAGAAGAGCACAAGACAATTAACACTACTATCGGAATTTTAATTCGCATGTTTAGGATAAACGGAGATTATTCTATTTTATTGGATGAAATTTATGAGTGCAGTGCTGCATATTTGCACCCAAGCTGACCTACCTTAAAACAATTGTTAAGTGCCAATACATTTTTTTGACAACCATTTATGAAATGGTTTATTTCTATACCCAACACCACTATGTTCTGAATGGAATAAATAAAGATATTTACCGCATTGTAAATAGAATCCGGGCGTCTTGCAGAATGGAAATCCGATCTTCTTATATTCATTAATAAGGAATTCATAAGCAAATTTTGAATATGTGTCAGAGTCAAATGTCCATTCCTCAACAGTTCCTCTTCTTTTTAGTCCATCTTCAGTGTCTGGTATGCGCCATGAATAAGTCCAGATGCAGCTAACCTTACCGAAATTAAGATCATATTTGGGTTCATAATTTACGCTTGCCAAACTTTGTGAACCTTCTTCATATACGGCCGAGTCTTTAAGGAGGTTGTGGATGAAGGTATTTGAATAAATTTCCCGGTTTAGTTTAATATTGTCAAATTGTTTGGCTGATTCAGAAATCGAAGAAGGGTCAACATGATAAGCGCAAGAATCCATGTATTCAATTAGGGTAATAAATGTTTTCGATGGAGCGCAATTAGGAATAGTGTATGTAGGGTTGGTCAGGGATTTATTTGCTGAAACCGAGTCAGCCGAAATTGCTGGGTTGTTCGTCTGCGGCAGTCTGTCCGAACAGGAGGCCAATATCAGCAAAATAAAATTTTTAAATAGGTTGTTCATTTGTCTTTGTATTTGCAACTACCATTTTGAAGCCATTCACCCCACAAGATTATAGACTTCAATTCTACCGAATTTTATTAAACAGATTAATCAGATATCATTTTCACAAAGAGGCCCTACTAGGCGACTGCAGTTATAGTGCTTTAGGGCCTGTATGACAAATAAGAATTAGCTTCTAACCACATACAAAGGTAACAAAAGAAGTCATCCCTTTCCGGCGATCCTTTGCCGTAAATCTGATAGGTTCGCTTTCCACATAAACCGGCTTGGGGTCTTGAGCCTTCCAAGATAAATTCTGTTCCATCTAACATTACTCGATTATCTTTTTTCAATGACAAAGTCCAAAATTTTGAAGCATTAACAAGACGTTGAAATTCATCCCATTTCTCTAAAGTGATATTTGATGAAAACGAATCAACAATTCTAATTTGGCGGTAGAATATTATTCCCTTGGGTGTTTTATTTTCTCTATAGAAAGTGTCTTTTAAATTAAGTGTTTTAATAGTACAGCGGTAACCATTTTTAGTCATTCTTATGACTACAAAGGTACCACTACCAAATGGATGGGGAGACCTTATCATTAATCGGAAAGACTCATAGTTTACTAACTTTAAATCAGGTTCTCCTATTTGGTCAATTATTTCATTTGAGTATTTAGTCGCCAATTTAAGCATTAGCGAATCATCTTTCTGATAGCGTTCATCTTTTATCAAATCGCAAAAGCTCGACTGATTGGAAGAATTACATCCGGCCAGACAAGCCAACAAGAAAAGTATAATCAGTATTCGCGTCATAATAAAGTGCTTTATCAGTTTGAGGTTCAGCGCCAACCATCCTTGTCTCTGCTAGAGGGCAAGCAAATGGAAATAAAAAGCCGTTTAATGCTAATCCGTTTTTAATCGATTGGTTCATTTCCATGATTCCATTTTCACTCGGATAAAATAATATCCAAGGATCTTGTACTGCAGATTTCACATAGTCTTTCAAAATACATATAACGCACTTCACTTTCATCTGTATCGGCCATAAATTGTTCTTCCAAGTACCCTTTGGCAATAGTAAAATGATATTTAATGATGGACTCCATATAATTGACATCGTAATTATTTTTAACGGCATTCATTAAAATAACGATACAAATATTGATATTGTATGCATAGGCGATTCTCTCATATTCATTATTTGAACCCGAATAACCCGGCCAATTGCAGGCACCTTCAATGAATTTTTCTTCCAGAAATAATTCCTGTAATTTATCTATCATCTTATAGAATTTTGGTATTAATTTATATATTATGTGGCCGCTGACATTTTAAGTATTGGCGACGATTTGACATTGGAAAGTCTTCTACCAACTTTAGTATAAATATCCAATAGAAATACAAATGTTGAATTACAAATGTTAGCAGAAGTTTTTTATTTCTGTACATTATAGATAGCATATAACATGGGTGTTCCATATAGTTCCATATTTAAGTCTGGAAAGTAAAATCCCATCCCTCTATTTGGAATCCACTTTGGATAAACTTTTATGATGTCAGTCACATACTTTTTTTCTACTGAAAGTTGTCTTAATTCATCATAATGACCCCCATTAAAGTCTCTCATAAAAATTGTGTTCAGGCACATCATAATTTCAATATGCTGCTCGTCCGAAATATCCTTTAATTTTCTTTCTCTTAATAAATTTATGCAGTTGTCAATTAGCTGGTCGAACTCAAGTAAAGTAATACGGATGGAAGAGTCTCTGTTAAATGGAACTTTGTCAAGAAGGACAGTGTCATTAGTCGAAAAAGAAGCTAATGTCACTTTAGTTGTCTTATACCCTTGCTTGTTAAAATACAAAACTAAGTGGGTGCATTTTCTGAATCCTCCTGAGGTACCATGATAGTCAAATAGCCCATCTTGGTTGGTATAGATTCTTCTTGTATAAGCGTTTGCCGTGTCCTCCTTCTCATACCTTCCTAATGAAACATTTGAAATTGGTTGCTTTGTCTCCTTGTCAAGCACAATACCTGTCGCTTGCTGAAAGCAGTCACAAGATGCAAAGGTCAAAAGGATCAAAATGATTGGCACGTATTGTCTCATAAAGTAACTACTAATGTTTTGTTGTAAAAGAAGTTGGCAATTTTTCAAGACGAAAACTGTCATCAGTGCTCAACTACCAATTGCTTGCAGGTGCTGTTAGCTGCCGGCACTCTTTGATGTCAATTGTTCTACCGTCTGTTTTACCGCCTCCGCATTAGATGTTGGCGTGTAGTTAAATTCCTTGTTGAATTTTGAACTGTCAAAGTAATAATCTCTGTCATACTGGTAACGCATCTCATACATTTCTTTTAAAATAGGAACAAAAAGTCCAATTGCTTTTAAACCCCATCCAGGTAAGACCTGATATTTATTGCTTGCTTTCATTTCTGTTGCAAATAAATTAATCCATTCTTCACCAGTTATTTTTTGTGGATCAGTCGGTAAGTTCCACACCTTATTGTAAGCATTGTCCGTATTTCCTAAAATTGCCGTTCCTTTTGCAATATCTGGCGTGTAGCTAACACTATGAATTACTTTTGCATTACAAAACCATTGTGCCTTTTTTCCCTTTGCTAAGTTGTCATATACCGTATTCATTAAAATACTTTTGTCTTTTACACCACTAAAAAAATCGGCAGAACGGGCAATAATTGCATTGAGATTTCTTTTTTCAATACTGTCCAAAATTATCTTGTCAACTTCGGCTCTTACCTCTCCTTTTTTACTTGTCGGGCTGATTGGGGAATCCTCTGTTATGTGATTGACGTTGTCACCACCAATCGCATAGACATTGTCAAAAAAAACAAGTTTAGCATTGTGCTGAATGCAGGCATCTGTTACATTTTTGATAAGCGTTGGCCACATTTGTTGCCAAAGTTTTGTGTTGTAATCGAACCCAACCATTAAATAAACGACCTGACTACCTTCAACTGCTTTAAAAACTTGATCTCTATTGGTGAGGTCGGCCTGCAACAATTGGTCTGTTGAGTTTATCTTTTTGGGATTTCGTCCAACAAGTCGTATGTCCGTTGTGTATGTTGTTAATGCTTTTGCAAGTTCAATGCCTATTGCACCTCCTGCTCCTAAAATGGTCTGTTTCATTTTTTAAATTAATTTTTATAAGTTTATACTTGGCTGTTTTTATTGAGTTGGTCTATGCTAAGACCTAACGCTTCGAGGGTTTAAGAAGTTAGGGATTTTGAAGTACACCGCGAAGCAGCACCGCAGGTAAAACTGTCTGCTGAGCACAAATTGAAAATCAGCGAAGCTACCGCCCCCTATTACTTCCTTCGGTCGTGAGAAAAGTTGGGTAGGTGCTTTTATGGCTGTTGTTTTGCTTTCAATATTTAGACATTTCAAGCTCTTCAAAGTCTTTTATTTCAGATAATTTTACAAGCCTGTCAATGTTAATTTTTGTTCTTGTGGATTTAAATACCTCTTCTCCACTTTCAGCATTTTCATTTGTATTCACTTTCGCAATTTTTTCTTTGGTAGAAAAATTAATACTTGTTTGACTATTGACAACTGGTCCTTGGTTATTGCTGTCGTCATAACCAATGAGTTCAAAACCTAAATTTTGAAACCTAAAAGTATATCCCCAATACCCATATCTACCGTGGGAATAATTTATATATAAATTGCCTTTTTTTATTTCGACTGACAGTTCTGGTGCTAAATAAATGCCACCGTCTTCGTTTTCAGAGGAGAAACAACTATAATTTTTTAAAACTAATTCATACTGATTGTTTTTATTGAATAACACAATAATTCCTCTTCGGTTGAGGTCTAACTGTCCACGATTTTTGTCGGCAATGATTTGATTTTTGTCGGTTCCTTTTATTATGAGAACACAATCATCAGTCCCATCTTTATTTAAGTCACCATTTATAGTATCAAATACTACAAATCCTTTTGGCACAAATTCAGTTAGATTTTTGTAGTTTATCGCCGTGGTTTTATAAGAATTTGGTGGAATTATTACCTCAGAGGTTTTTTGTTCGTCCGACATATTTTCTTTGGTCACTATAGAATCAGAAAAAAACTTAGTTGTCTGTTCGGAACCGGTTTGCCCGCAATTAGCCAAAAGAAAAATAATAAATATGTAAAGTGTCTGTTTCACCAGAAAAGTTAATGTTATTAGAACCTAGGTTTATTTCAATTGCCTTTAACGGCGTGTAGGCTGCGCTTACACGCTGTTATAGCGCATTTTGGTCCATTAACGCATTTTTATTAATCCATAGTTTACCGTTTCTTTTTAAATCATACCTGTCGTTCATTTTAGCTTTTCGAATAGAAAAAAATATTGCCAAGAATAAAGTGGTAAATCGTGCTAAATTAATCCACAGACCACCTGTTACATTTGTTTGCACTTTGAAACCATCCCATATTATGTCCATAAGTGCGTGTAGAAACAATACCATCCATAAACTGTTCCAGGAATAATAAAACCAAGAAAAACCGAGACTGGCACCAACTGTAAATAAGAAAATACTAACAGTGGAATTGAAATCTACTGCTTGATATAAATGCCCCCAACCAAAAAAAAGTCCTGTAAAAATACCTGCACTCAAAAAGCCCCAACCGGCATAATAAAAAAGTAAACCAAATAGGAATGCCCTAAAAATAAATTCTTCGCCAAATCCTGCAAGGATAAGGTCGCGATAAAAAATCCTTCCGGAAAGTTCAAAATCCCAATTAGAATAAAAACCTAAGCCAATAAGCATAGGAATGACACAAATTGCCGCAACAAAAAGTCCATTCGGTAAAACAGATATGTCAAGTCCGAAGTCTTTTAGATTTACTTTTTTTATAATCAGATATTTAGCCAAACAAGCAAAAATTATTGCAGTAACCAGCATTAGTGTAAGGCAGCTTTCGACTGAGAATGTATCCCATTTTTCTTTTCCAAAAATCAAATACCCGAAAAAGTAATTACTGTATTTATATAATAAAAAGCACAGTATAATTATTAAAGTTCTTTTTGTAAATAAATTCCAATTCATTGAATCAATATTTTTTTGATATGTGTACGGTCTTTTTTTTAATGCCCTACAACGGTTTTCGGCTTTGCTATGGTGGGGAATTTGAAATACGTCAGTTCAAATTTAGTACAAATGTTTCATAGAATTACAAATGCTCAATTACGTCCTAAAGCCCCACTATTGCAAAACCGATGTTGGCAGCAGTTATTCTGTCCACTTATACCAAGTTTGTAATAATTCGTTTTTAGTTTGTCGATATGGTTTTGTTAGTGTTGAAAATTCAACATTTCTCCACCAAATATAAGTTCCATTATAATTCTTGTCGTTTCTGTCTTTGCATAATCTGTCAACTGTAATTCTTATGCTTGAGTCAAATTGTACAAAGTCGGAAATCCTTGTTGTGTCAGTCTGATACTTTTTTATGAAATATTCTATTGTCTTGATATTTTGCTTCGGATGTTGATTGTAAACTGCTATGCATATTGTATCATAATAAAGTAGATATACATTATTCAACTGTTCCTTAACGCATCCACTTGCTTTACTTGTGTCAATAAATTCAACTCGTCCAAAGTCAAAATTTTCAGTTTCAACTTCGTCATAATAAACGAAACAGTCGCAATGAGACATAAAGTCTTCGTGTTTTTCTGGCTCTTTAATAAAATTCATACAAGAAGAGACAAATAGTATCAGTAAAATAAATGCTATCGTTTTGTTTCTTTTCATAAATACTGTAAACAATATGATTTCAGTGCTACAATTGCATATAGTATTAGTTTGAGATTTGTCATTGTGTAGGTCTTGTATAATTACTGCCAACGTTTTTCAGCTACCCGGAGGGCGGGAATTTTACCACACCGCAAAGCAGCACCGAAGGTAAAACTTTATTTGAAATCTGCCTTAGGCAGATGATTTACCAAACAACAGTCTTTGGAACACGAATTGAAAATCAGCGGAGCTAAACCCCGCCTTTTACTCCTGTCGTCGTCAGAAAAGTTGGGTAGGTGCTGTTATGTGTTCGTGCTTTCATTTTTTATTCTTCTACTTTTTCTCTTTTGTCCTGTATAAAACTGCATAATATCCTGTCGAAACTATTCCAATTTTATACTTTAAATTCGTCCCGTCCTGTAAGGTAATTTGCAAAACACTTTTGTCATTTACTGAGTATTTATATTTCCCAACAATGCTATTCGTCTTTTGCTTAATGGAGTATTTAACTATTGTCAAAACACTGTCTCTGAAAGTCCAGATTGTCACGTCCTTATTAATTGAGTCTCTTGAATAAATTAGTTTTGTTAATGGGATGTCTTTGTAGGATTTTAAGCTCAAGTCTGATATGTTCGATGAAGATGTCCAGGTTGCACTCTTCAGATTGTCAAAAAACATTGTCTGTCCAAAACAGGTCAAGGTTGATATAATGAGCAATATTGTCAAGAATGTATTTTTCATTGTCGGTCTTTTAGCATGACACATTACTACTTTATAAGGATGCAAATTGCATCCTTATACATCCGATTTAGGTGGATAGGGTTGCATTCTTGCATACTTTCAATTTACCGTTTTTAATGGGTCTCAAATAGATGTTTGAATTGAATGATGCAAAGCTTTTAATTTTTCTGCTTTACTCATTACCAAATTGGCTTTCTCTTTTAGGCCTTTTATCGCTTTCCTGCACTTCGTGCCCCTCAGTCACAATTCCGGCTTTCTAAGGAACACTTCAGAGGGTGTTGTATGCAATGATAAGGATTTTTTTAATTATTTATGACCCGAAAATCCGTATTTTTTAATCCCATTTGAAATTCAATAAAAGGTTTTAAATTGCCAATAAGCCTCGCTTTCAAACCGAAACACTTATTGCCCTCCACCCATTCCGCATCCTTGCAGGGTTGCTGCCTCTTGTCTGTAATTGAATACTATATATAAAAAAATAAGCACTCTAAAACCTGCCTATTTTAAGCCCTTTCAATCGCTAAATCCTTTTAAATTTTATCACTTAAATTCCTAAATTCTGCGTAAATTTGCACCTCATTTTATACATTTAGCACTCTATGGTCAAAAATTCTTATTTAAGTAATGCCGATGTCAATTATATCGACGATTTATACAAGCATTACAAAAGTGATAAGGAATCAGTGGATTTCGGTTGGCAAAAATTTTTCGAAGGTTTCGATTTCGGTTCTGCCAATGGCTTCGGTGGTGCCGATACCATCAGCGAAGAAGCCCTGAAAGAAATTAATGTGCTCAACCTCATCAATGCCTACCGTTCTCGCGGCCATTTATTCACCCATACCAACCCTGTAAGAGAACGCAGACAATATACCCCTACTCTCGATATCGCCAATTTCGGCTTGAACGAAACCGACCTCGATAAAACTTTCAACGCAGGTGTTGAAATAGGTCTGGGTGCCGCTCCTTTAAAGGATATTATCAATGCCTTAAAAAGAACCTATTGCGAAAGTATAGGCATAGAATACCTGCACATCGATGATCCCATCCGCATCGAATGGTTGCGCAAGTTGATGGAGACCACTCAAAATCAACCCAACCTCTCCATTGAAGAGAAAAAACAATGTCTCTATAAACTGAATCAGGCCACCGCTTTCGAAAATTTCATACACACCAAATTCATAGGTCAGAAAAGATTCTCTCTTGAAGGTCTGGAATGCCTGATACCTGCTCTCGATTCTGTGGTGCACTACGGCGCAGAACTGGGCGTACAAGAGTTTGTAATGGGCATGGCCCATCGCGGTCGTTTAAATGTATTGGCCAATATTTTCAATAAAACCTATTCCGATATTTTCAGTGAATTTGAAGGCAAAGTATTTCAGGACGATCAGTTCGAAGGCGATGTCAAATACCACTTGGGTTACAGTACCATAGTACCCACTCCGCACGGCAAAGAAGTAAAAATAAAACTGGCGCCTAATCCCTCTCACCTCGAGGCTGTGAACCCTGTTGTAAAAGGCATGGTAAGAGCCAAACTCGACCATGTGTACGATGGCGACCAAGATAAAATTTGTGCTATCCTGATTCACGGCGACGCCGCTGTGGCCGGTCAAGGCATCGTCTATGAAGTGGTGCAGATGAGCGGACTGGAAGCCAACCGCATTGGTGGTACCATGCACATTGTGACCAATAACCAGATTGGCTTTACCACTAACTATACCGAAAGCAGAACCAGTATTTATTGTACCGATGTAGCCAAAACCACCAACTGCCCTGTGTTCCATGTGAACGGCGACGATGTGGAAGCTGTAGTGCATACCATTAAAATGGCCATGGCTTACCGCAACGAATTCAATACCGATATCTTTATTGATTTATTGGGTTACAGAAAATATGGTCATAATGAAGGCGACGAACCAAGGTTTACGCAACCCGTTCTGTATAAAATTATCTCCACCCATCCTAACCCTAGGGAAATATACAAACAGAAACTAATAGCACGCGGCGATATTGATGCGGCCATTGCAGAAGAAATGGAAGTGCATTTTAAACAATTGCTGCAGGATAAACTCGATGATGTAAAACAGGAAAAAGCACCGCTTTCCAAAATGAAAATTGAGGACCAATGGAAAAATTTCCATTTCCCGAAAAGAGAAGATTTTGAAGTCGGCACCGATACCACTTTTAATAAAGATCAATGGGTGGCACTTGCCGAAAAAATTAATTACCTGCCTGAAAATAATCTGCCTATTAAAAAAGTACAGCAGATATATGAAGGTCGTTTGAAAATGATTAAGGACGATAAATACGACTGGGCCATGGGTGAATTAATGGCCTATGCCACATTATTATCCGAAGGTCATGGTGTCCGCTTAGCCGGCCAGGACTGTGAAAGGGGTACCTTTAGTCACCGCCATGCACTCATTAAAAAAGAAGATTCCGAAGCTGAGTATGTACCTTTGGATCATATTAGTGAAACACAACCCCGCTTCTATGTTTACAATTCACTGCTGAGCGAATATGCAGAGCTTGGATTTGAATACGGATACAGTGCATCGACCCCCAACCACTTAACCATATGGGAAGCACAATTCGGCGACTTTGGCAACGGTGCACAGATTATGATAGATCAGTTTGTGGCCAGCGCAGGCACCAAATGGGGACAATACAGCGGCCTGATGATGATGATGCCACATGGTTATGAAGGACAAGGACCGGAGCATTCATCGGCTCGCCTAGAAAGATTCTTACAACTCTGTGCCAACAACAATATGCAGGTAGTTAATTGCACCACACCGGCCAATTATTTCCATGCCATACGCAGACAGTTGAAACGCAATTTCAGAGTACCTCTTATTGCCATGACTCCAAAAAGTTTGTTGAGACATCCGCTTTGTACTAGCAATGCTGAGGACTTTACTCAAGGCACTTTTCAGGAAATGATAGGTGATGCGTATGCCGACGTTAAAAAAGTGAAGAAGGTATTGTTCTGCACCGGTAAAATTTATTATGAACTACTTGCCAAACAGCAAACAGATAGCAGAAACGATATTGCCATTATCCGCATGGAACAATTGTATCCTTTGCCGGAAAAACAAATGGCTAAATTTTTTGAAATGTATGCCAAGGCAAGCTTCTGTTGGGTACAGGAAGAACCTAAGAACATGGGTGTATGGATGCATTTCTGTCGATATGAATTAGCGGTTCAACTGAAGTATATAGGCAGAAAAAGCAGTGCCAGTCCGGCCACAGGATTCAAGAAAGTACATGACAAGGAACAAGAAACAATTATCAGCGAAGCATTCGCTTAAATTGTAACTTTGTAACTAATCCATAACTGAAAACGATTAATGATTATGTTAAAAAATATTTTGCTATTCGCCATGGGAGTTATTCTTTTTGCATCATGCAAAAAAGAATGCGATTCTTCAACCCACAAAGTTGGATTCTATTACGTGGATTCAACGTTGAAAAATGAAGAGAAATCAACCTACAAACTATACATAGACAATGTATACAAGGGTGATTTGAATGCTATAAAATATCAACCTTCCTGTGGAGATGCCAATTTGCTTTACTGTGAAATCGATGGCAAAAAACATGATCTGGAAGTGAAAAACAGCCAAGATGAACTAGTTAATTCCGACTATTTGCAAATTACAAAAAGTAAAATGAGCAGCGGATCGGGTAAGAATCAGGACAAAGTTGTTGGTCATTCCGATGGTACGGTTTGCAAAATGGGTAGCGGCGACAACTGCGCAACTTTTGGTTATTTCAAATCCAAGCTCTGCATATTCGCTCAGCAGTGAATTGTAAACATAGAAGC
>QZWR01000349.1:0-17589 GCA_004114325.1 Zoophagus insidians | reverse complement strand
CCTTTCCCCTCAGTCAAGGCCTCTTTACTCTGAACAACACACCACACACACACACTCTCTCTCACTCTCACTCTCTTTCTCTCTCACTCTCCTCTCAATAAACCTTCTTTTCCCTCAATCCTCTCTCTCTTCTTCTCTTTTCCCTCTTGCTCCCCCTCGTCTCTGGCAACTCCTCAGACTGACCCCCAAAACTTCCAACCAATGACACACACCACCAGGTCACCTTGCCAAGACTTTCCACGTTATCGTCAAACGTCACCAACTTCTACTCCAGAATTCATCCAAAGAATATTAATAATTTTAGAACATGAATTATTAAATAATTAATAGAATTATTAATTAATCGTCTGACACTCCCAAAGGCCTCCAATTAATCATCACACACTCCGACGTCACCTTGCCACATGGCTTTATTAATCAACTCTGAAACCAATTAAATTCCACCTTGAAAATATCTTCAGGTCCAGATCTTCGATCCCAACCATGTTCCATTTACTTTTTGGGCATCCTCAGTTTCTTTTCAACTTCGTTCGTTTTTAATACTGAGTAATTAAATAAATAATAAATAATATTTAATTATAAGATATCAGAGTCCTCACACTCACACCTCTGACAACATAAAGATGCTCACCTTAACTCCTTTCACAGAAGTATATTCTCCCCTTTCCTCCCCTCAAAAACGCACGCTCCCATACCGGGTACTGCATTTGTTGAAGAGACTTGATGAAGCTTGATATTGTGGGCTTCTGAGCTGCTTGACTTGGAAATGGTATTTTCACTTTCAGTAATTATCGTCCAAACTTTTCACCCTAGTCACCTGATTGAAGAACGGATAAAAATGGACAATGTAATTGAACTTCCTCTAAGCAGCAATGAAATCATCGACATTCACTGCAACGAACTTCCCAATACTCCCGCCTCAGAACTTTCTGCCATTTTGATTGAGGAAAAGGTTCCGCTCAATTTCCATGTCCGTCTTGCTGTAAGCGTCCTCCTCCAATTGCTGGCGTGACTGTCGTAATTGGAAATTAGTTAGAATATGCACAACGGGATTTAGACAATCAAGCCATTCTTCTCTTGGAAGCAAGTTTACAAAGATGTATGCTTTTTTTACGAGATGATGCGAGGTTAATCACATTCAGGTGAATTCAACCAGGAATCAGAAAAGGTTCCGTTACTCTTGTTATTAGCGCAATTATCCTCATCTTCTTCTATCGCCAAAGCCACCACGCTGCTCAATCAAGCTCATGCCCTATCTCCCCTGGATCCCACGCTTGCTTTGATCAAAAGCTCTATACTTCTCCAGGCCGATAAACCCGAAGAGGCACAGAAACAGCTCAAAGGATTACTGGAGGTCAATAGTGGTGCACTTACTCCACTGCAAACTAGCGCACTCTTTCTTCGGGCAAAGTGTTGGTTTATGCTGGGTGATTGGTTACGAGCGGAGAAATGCTTCATTCGTCTATTAAGAGCGCTTCCCCCTGGCACTCGTCCCGATCCTCGCATTGGACTGGGTCTCTGTTTGGATCGACAGGGAAAATACGAATACGCTGTACTTTGGCTCAGACGGGCTCATCAGTTGGATCCTCAAAATGGCGAACTTTGTGCCCTATTAGCCCTAGCCCTGATGAATCATTACAAAGATGCAAATAAAAAGGGAGAAGCGTCAGGAGCTGAAGATGTCATTAATGAGGTTCGAAGGCTGCTAATCATGGCTTTTCAGTTGGATAAGCTTTCTCCTGCTGTTCTACTCGGGCTTAGTGATCAGTATTTCTACCAAGGAAAAACGGATAAGGTTTTCTCCTTGCCCTGTTTAATCCTTATAAAAGGGGAGAGTAGGCGTTGAGTTTAGCAGAAAAGCAATTAGAAATGGCTACGTTTGATCAGGAAAGAGCTGAAGCACATTATTACTTTGCTCGTTGTCATCACTTGATGGTAGTCCTTCTTTTCCTGTCCTGATTTTATCTGATGCTGTCCGTGGAGGGGAATAGGAAAGTTACTCGGAAGCTTATGCTCATTATCGTAGAGCTACTGCTTATACCCCTAACCATTTGGCCGCTCTCTTTGGCCTAGGACAAATGCACATTCAACGAGGTTTTCCCCCTTTCCTTGTTGCTAATCTCGGTTTGTGATGATGGTTAGGAGAATATGCATCAGCGATAACGGCTTTTGAACGAGTTTATAAAGCAGAAGATGATTTAGATTCCTTGATAGTAATCCTTCTTTCTTCAATGATTAGCTAAAATTGGTGGCAGATTCTAGCAGCGCTTTACCTCTATCATCCACCGTTAGATTCAAACGGTCTTTCCTTGGCAAATTCCAGTTACCACAAAATTATGGAAAGATTGGCTCAATCTGCCGCCTTGTCTGGCCAGGCTGATGAATCCGATCTTTTGTTATATGCTGAAAACACAGCAGCTGGAGATCCAGACATGTTTATGGAATTAGCACAGAGCAGAATTCTTTCAGAGAACGTGGCTGGCAGTCTTAAAGGTAAATTCTCCCTTTTGCGTCAAGTGATAATGGAGCTTAAAAAGCGGCCAAAACGGCTAAAACTTTATATTTAAAGAAGCAAAGGGACGCTCCTTATGAGCTAAACCATTTAATCGCTTCGTTAAGTCATTTTGAGGGAAATCTTTCTGTGGCGCGTGAAGAATATCTCCGTTTAGTCAAGGATGACTCAGTCGCAGTTACCACGCTTTACAATTTGGGAAGGCTTTATCAACAGGAAGGTCAACTTAACCTGGCAAAGTCAACCTTTGAACGTATCCTCAAAGAACATCCTTCCTACAGTGATGCTCGAATTCAGTTAGCCTTGTTGGCAGATGCGGTTAAGGAGCATGTAGCTGGATCTCGCTTGCTTTCCCAAGAAGCGCTTCGACCAAAGCCTACGCTTAACGCTCTGATAACCATTGCAGCTCGAAGCTTTAAGCGACATGCGAGGGACCCCAAATCGGCAAGAAGGCTTTATGAAAGAGCAGCCAAGGACCGGGAAGATCCATGGGCTTGGTTGGGAGTGGGATCGATGTGCTTATGGGAAGCAAGGTTGGAAAAGGAGAGTTCTATCAGGAAAAAGTTTTACCATAAAGCAGCTGATGCATTTTCCCTTTCCATAAAAGCCGACGATCATTGCATTGCTGCTGCTAATGGTTTGGCCGTGGCAATTGCTGAAACGGGCGGGGTAGCTCTGGCCAAAGATTTTTTCCAACAACTCAAAGACGCTTCTCCCTATTTTCCGCAATGTTGGTTTAACCTTGGATTGGCACA
Organism: Zoophagus insidians; assembly: GCA_004114325.1. Lineage (NCBI taxonomy): Eukaryota > Fungi > Zoopagomycota > Zoopagomycetes > Zoopagales > Zoopagaceae > Zoophagus > Zoophagus insidians. The sequence continues at coordinate 14,322 of QZWR01000349.1, read as the reverse complement.
AATGCAACTAGGCCTTAACAATGAGGCAATTCTTACGGTATGTTTGTGTTTTTTTTTGAGAGAGAAAGAGTGTGTGTGATTAACAAAGGAGGGACATAGTTGGAACACTTTATTAAAAAGTTTCCAGATCAGGCCATGGATCCGCAGATATCCCTAACCTTGGCGAAATGTCTCTTTAATTATGCTAAGGAGGTTAAAAACACTGTTTTGATGCAAAGGGCGACCAAGTTTACCAAAAAGGTTTTCCTAATCACCCTTTAACCTTGGGTTTAATTTTGCCAGTGCATAATGTTACGACCATCTGACTTGATTGGCTACTATGACCTGGGAATGTCAGAACAAGCCTATACTCAGCTTTACATTGACCAATCACCCGAACAACGAACCATTTCTGGATTGGAAGAATGCAAGCGTAAATTGGATTCCTGTGTCAAGTAAATTCTTCCTTTATTGGAAATAATGCAAGTGTGGAGATTATTTACACGGTTGGAAAAGCTATCCAGGCCAGATGAAGAACTTCCATTTAGTCGCAATATTGCTGAACAACGCGCAAGATATGCAGAATCTGTGGTTAGGATTATTACTTTGACCACGCTGCCTGAACAAGCAAGATTTGAGGAGGATTTAATGAGGCGAGAAAGGAGAAACCAAGAAATCCGAGAAATGTATCAACGTGAAGCTTTGGAACAGGAACAGGTGGTGCTTAGAAAGCGGGCACTGGAACAAGCGGAAGAAACAGCGCATTTGGAAAAACTCAAAGCAGTGGTGGATCAGCTGAGACAAACTTCCTTTGTAGTAGAGGATGGCGAAGGAGAGGGCGATGAAGATGGATCAAGGAAAAAGAGGAAATTGAAGAAATCCATGAAAATGACGATTACAGAAGAAGACGAAGAAACGTCCTTGTACTCGTTTTCTCTTAATATTCGTAACATTTTATTTAGTAAATCAAAGGCTTTTGTCGATTCAGAAGACGAAATTAGTAATTAATAAAAATCATTATTAGGATAAAAATCGTTGTGAGAGGATAAAAATGTTTCAGAAATTTCTACTCGTCCTTCTATTTTTCTTCTCATGTTGCGCTTGTTTAGCTTTCTCCTTATCTGCTGCTACTGCTCACTCCTCCCTTCTAGTTCCGCTGCTACTCAAGGCAGTTCCGATAATCAAGTTGAATGGACCGCCATCTCTTCCCATCGTGATGCCGAGCTCGATCCCAAACCTGTCGCCATGGCCCAGAACGGCGATCTATTCGTAACCAAGTTTGATGCTCAAAGCAGTGATGAACTATGTAACAAGATCAAACAGTTACATACATCCTTTCTTGCTACCTCTCCCCTCAAATCTCCTCCGCGCGAACAAATGCGCCCGGTATATGCTACTGCCGAGGTGGTCAATTGCGCGTTCCGCAAGTGGCTAGGCGATCCCAATTACACGGCTTGCCAGTTTAACCAGCATGAAGCCATTTTTGCGACACCTGCCCAGTGTATGCGTAGTCCTACCGCGCCTTTACGCAATCCCCTTATGATCAACTTTAAGCGACTCCACAAGCGTGATGAAAAGTGTGTCTATACAGTGGTGAAGTGCTTGGCTGATAACTTTTTCAGCGAGACTGAAGATGATTTGGTTCAAAAGTTGCAGAAACAGGGCTGGGATCAACCTTACTTTGCCCCAGAAAAGCTGTTTGCTCGCAAGGAAGTGGTGGAAAAGGCTTGGATCAAGTGGAACAAGGTCAGGTTGAACGGTGTGGAAGGAGTCCGTTGCGCCTCAGGAACTATCTGCGGCAAGCCCACGAATGAAGTTGGCGTGGAAGAAGGCAGCTATTTCGCGGTGTTTGCTCAAGATGCGGATTGTGCTCAAGGTAAAGTCAAGACGCCTACTGCTGCTCCTAGTGCTTACGGTGCTTATGGCGGTGGCGGTGGTACTGGAGCTTGTCGAACCATCAATGTGGAATGCGTCTAGTAACCATTTACCTATTAAACGTATGATGTTTTAGAGAATTCTCATTTTATTCCTCCCTCAATAGAAATATCGCTCTCTCTCTCTCTCTCTCTCTCTCTATTTGGCTTAATTTGACACATTGGACTTTTACTGGTTAAAGGTTCGCTTTTAATGATCATTACACTTCAATAATGACAATTATCATTTATGTCACCTGATCTCGTATTTTCTGTTTCTGCTTCTCTTCACGTTATTTTTTATTTCTTTAATTTTTCCCCTTCCTCACTTCTTCGTACACGTGATTGTAGTCAAAATGGGCGAAAGCGTGGAGTCGCATACCTCTTCGCTCATTCTTACGTAAGTTATCTAAAGAGAAGGAGAAGGAGACTAAACGGTGAGATAGTCTTCGGGTGTGTTCAATCTTTGGCATGGCTGGATCCATTGCCACCATCATTGTAAGCGATATTCCAACTTGCTGATTGGTGGGTGGGTTCAAGTGCTACTTTTACGTTCGAATGTTCAAAATCCCGCTTGGTCGCTCTCTATTAATCCTAGGAATTTGGTATCTATTGGATGACGTGTGCAAAGTAGTATCTTCGTACGTATTTTACTAGTTATTCTAAGGCCCAAAGTTGAATAGAGTTGCAGTTGCCAAGCCCGAGTCACAATTCTGCAAATTTATGGGTTTATTGGTCGAGTTTACTAGCACGGCTTCCTTGTTGTGGATTCTCTTTATCACGGTGCAGATCTTCTTGTTTGTTAGTTGGAAGTGGAACCCTGCGCAGGTCATTGAATTGGATAAATATCTGTTTGTATTTGGATTGGTGATTCCGTTAATTACTTGTTCTGTACTTTGGGTAATCGATGCTAAGAAATATAAGCAAAAGGGTTCTCTCTTTGGCGATGATATTTCAAAGTATTATTATTTAATTATTATTTAATTTTAATTATTGTGAAGATGTTGGATTAGTAAAAAATATCCTCACTTACAATTGATCGTCCTTTATTATCCATTGTATGCCATTTTGGGAATAATCTTGTTGCTATTTCTTTATATGGCCTTGTCTATTCATCTAAGTCGAAGGCAGTATCTTAATCAAATGTACCCTGTTCTCTTCCCCTTTTTGGGATAACTAACTAGGACTAGACGGGATAAACGTTCCAGCGTTGAACTTCCTAAAGCAGAAACTGGTTCAATGGGCAAAAGTCCCCTTGGTCAATTTATCGCTGGATCAAGCATGTATTTAGTAATCTTTGCCCTTTGTTGGTAAGTCGTTATTTCCTTTTCTGACCATTTTCAGGGTTCCTGGGTCAATTGGTCGAGTTAATCGCGTCATAACGGGTAAATGGAACATTCATCTTCTCTACCTCCAGACGGGCTCTTCAGTCCTTTACGGGCTTCACAACTTTTTGCTTTATCTCTTTATCTCCTGGAGAGGTCGAAAGTCCCTGGATGACGAACATCTGCCCACCACTTTTAAGCGGAAGGCCACGTCGATTTCGTACCACGCAAAGTATTGAAGAAAAGTAATAAAGGCCATGGTTATATCACGTGATTAAAACAGATCCCATCATGCCCATCACTCATTCTCTGGAGATTGTATATGCGCTTTTCGAATTTAAAGCGGAGAACGAAGATGAGATTTCTTTCCGCGTCGGTGAACCCATCATTGTTCACGAGAAGGACGAACTCTATGGTGATGGCTGGTGGCAGGTGCTCTTTCATTCTCACTACTATTCCAACTTTGCTAACCAGACATAGGGCGAAAATATCCGTGGTCAAGTTGGCCTCTTTCCTGCCAATTATGTCGAGCAAAGTTCTATGAAGCAGTCATCCGTCACTGCAAAACCAGCAGGATTACTTGCTCCTCCGCCCACTACGCAGAATCAACAGGAAGGACTTCCTTCCTTTGTTAGCCCTACTCCGCCGACAGTTGTTCCTCCAGCACCACCAGCAGATTCTCCAGCCCCACCAGCAGCAACTCAACTAGCAGTATCACCAGCAGAAGAAGAAGAAAATCGGGTTTCCATTCTAGATCTCAGCAATTGTTCACCCTTATTGCCTAATAATAATATCCAGGATGCCTCTGAAGGGCTGGCTACCACCAATACTATTACCTCGCCTTCATCTATTCTTACCACTACTACTACTACCACTACTACCAAAACTTACTCCGCTAGTACTTCTTCTTCTTCTTCTTCTTCAAGCGAAAGGTCGTCATCGCCTGTAGAGGTTCGAAAGGATGAACAACATCAGGAAGGACCAGACGTTTCAGCATCTTCGATTCCTCCTCCTACTCTTCCCCCCGATCCGCCCCTTCCACCTTTTACGTCCAACGAACCCACCGCCACCACTGACACTCATTACGAAGAGGAGGAAGCAGAAGCGGATATTCCATCGTTTGAAACGATCGACATTAATGACTGGGACGTTCAACAAGTTTGTCAATGGTTGATTTCCTGTAATTTGGAGAGTGTGGTAGAGAATTTCACCAGTAATTTATTTATTTCTTACTGTATATTTATAATTATAGGACATGAAATCACTGGGGATATCTTGATGGAGTTGGACATGGCTTCGTTGAAAGAGCTGGATATTAATGCTTTTGGAAAGCGTTACAATGTTATGCAGGCCATCAAGACATTGAGGGATAAGCTGAATCAGCAGAAATTGTTGCAACAAAAGCAGGAAACCTTACAAAACATGCAAAAATCCTTTTCTGCTGGTGCTGCTTATCCCACAGAGGAACAAACCCCGCGTCCCATGTCTTCTTACATTCAGCGTGATCCTGCCCCCGTCACTATTCGTCAAATCTTGCCGGATAAACGATCTGCGCATGAAACCAGTAGTTCGTTGTTTGAAGTGAAGGTAATTTTCACACACTCTCTAATTCTCACTTTTGTTAAGCCATTTATGCCAACGGAAGAAGAATACATTCCTGTTGCTCCAGTGAATACACTGCCCAGAGCCATGAATGTGGTTTATCCTGCTCGAATTAGTACTCCTTCTGGTCCTCCTCCTCCTCTTCCACCTCCCACTGCACCACCTTCCACTTCTTCAGGAGTTCAGGTAACCCCCTTCCCCTCCTTTCTCACCCACATCACTTTGTAATAAATAGGAAAGAGCTACTCTGCCTGCACTTCCAGCCAGGAGAAAGACTTCAGTTCTAAGTCGCTTATTTGTACGCTTTATGGCTTAATAGTTTTGACTCGTTAATTTGTAGGAACCAAAACAACAAGACCCGAATACTTTTATAAATTCGCGTTACATGATTCGTGCTTCAAAGGATGCAGAAAACTCCAGGAGAAAACAAATGATTGTTAATCCCGAACATCAAGGTTGGATGAAAACCCCTGGCACTTCGGTCTTTTCCTGGAAGAAGCGTTGGTTTGTGCTCAAAGAAACCACGCTATACTATGGCAAGTCTCCTGAAACGGGGTCAGTCAAATTGCTGTGCAATCTTTCTGGCTTTAAGCTGGTTTCTGATCCTGATACACATCCTGGTTCTTTCAGTTTCCGCGTAATACGTCAAGACAAAGCCTTTTCCTTGAAGCCTGAAGAATATTGCTTTAGCTGTGATCATTATGAAGATGCTAGGTTTTGGATAAAGGCAATGATGAAGGCGACTATTGAAAGAAATCTAAATGGTATTTCTTTCTTTTCTTATAGAGTTAATCTTTACGGGGGAAAAAAGATCCTGTGCTTTGTTCTTCAAATATTTCCACTGTATCTTTATCAATGGCGAGAACTTTACAGCCAAGACCTCCTTCGCGTGTTTTTAGGCCTCGCGGTGATACTCATCCTCCTCCTCAGTCAGGCCTAAGGAGACAAATTTCTCTGCCCACTCATCATCATTTGAATCGAATGACCTCGACTGCGGCGGCTTCACCTATCAAAGAAGAAGAAAGAGAAGAGGTCAAGAACCAACAACCAATGACCCTGAAATCTCGATTAAGCAGGTCCTTGGAAGAAGGTGATCGCAGCAAAGGCAGCATTACTACGAGCAGGCGGGCACTTTCGCCCACTGCTCAACCAATCAAGGAGGAAACTCCTGAAGATGTTTTCCTTAAAAGTAGATATACCATGAATAATCGATCAGGGTCAACCATTGCTGATGATAAGTTTGTAGCATTTCCCCACTTCTTTCCTTTTTATTGAACAAGCAAATATAGACTAGGCGACAATATTTGGACTGGATGAATTATTATTTGATCAGGCTAAACTTGCAGGTGGAAGATTTAAGCCGTGACTTGAAATCTGGAGTCGCCTTGTTACGCTTTGTTGAAGTGTTGACATATGGAGAGAGAGGTTCGAGTAGATGGCAAACACTTCGACATCACGAATCGGGGGATCCGCACCATGACGTGTTTATGGCGTTCAAGCTAATGGAGGAAAGTGGAGTTGATACTGAGGCGTTGGATTGGGAAGCCGTGGTGGAAGGACAGGAGGATGCCATACTAAGGACTCTTTGTGCCATTCGATACGCCTTTCCCAAGAGTGTTCCTGAATCCTTGAAAAGAAGTTCTATGAATCACATGTTTTAACCCACCATTTTATATCATCACCCTATTGATGACCCAAGTACGACGACGATGTATTAAATAAAGGAAGAAATTTTAATTTTGTTTATTTACAACCCTCTCTCACCTCCCTCTCCACTTTCTTCTATAAACACATTAAAGATCTTTTCCCATCTAATATCATTTCTGCTGCTGCTGCTGCCGCTGCTGCCGTCGTGGCTCCATTGGTGGTGGTGGCGATGGTGGTTTGCGAGTTTTCCTTTTGATGTCGTTTTTTTCGCCTCAGCGTTTGACTGTTCCTTCCCTCCGCCATCACCCCGGCCGGTGTAGCGTAGCAATTAATGCTAGAAGAAGATCGGTGGTGCGATGTTGATGGGGCTGGGAGTGGGGGTGCTTGACTTATACTGGATTTTCGACTCCTCACTTGGAATTTATCAAAAGCACTCATTATCGGCGATGTCAAAGAGGTAAAGGAAAGTGTTGACTTTATCGACATGGCTGATTGAGAATTGGTCTTGTTGTGATGCGGTGTATAGTGCGTTTTAACCGGTATTGGAATGGGACCACCTGTCAAACCACCCATACCCATAGAAACACCACCGCCAAGGCCTCCTCCTCCGTAAAGAGGACAGCTCAAAGCCAATGGTGGAGGCGCTGGAACAGAAGAAGCAAGAGAAATCGGTGGTGAAACGGGGTGAAACGAAGGAGGAGAAGGAAAAGAGTAGATTTCATACGCCAGAGATGGATCTTCCAAGTTTAGCTTTTTAGTTTCTTCCAAAGAATTGCTTCGCCATGGTCTGGTAAAAGCTTTGCGTGGTCCTTTAATCTCGGGCTGACGTTGATGGAAATCTGACGTTGACGGAACCAGGACATTTAAAGCGCTATAAGACTTGGCCTTTCTTAACAGCGATGGATCTTTAATTCTAGCACGAGTTGATTCACCAGCTGCTGATCGAGAGTTTTTGTTAACCACGGGGAAATACTCGCTCGAATTGGATGACTTTATAACCCGCCTAATGTTCCAACTTTCCTTTGTTCCAACACTTCGATCCGTTTGAGAAGTCTTGTTCTTGGAAAAATTAACCTAAAAGGGAAATTAGCATTAATTCAAATAATTTAAGAATTACTGTTTTTAAAGAAGAGGTGATTTTTTTAGCCAACTTTTTCCAAATTGCTGGATGACTAACTCCGCCCTGTTGTTGACGCTGTAACAGGGTAAAAGAACCAGAGTCTGAAGAGTCTGAATGCCTTTTGCCTGATCCACTTGTACCGCCTCGGCTACGACCTCTAGACGTGGCTCGTTCCGAGACGGCTGGTTCCAAGATGGTGATATTATCCAGTAACAAATGAGCAGGAATAATTGAGCGTCGTCTATTGTTTCTCAGCCATAATTCGTCATCTTCTTCAGCCTCTATTTGGCCACCACCATCGATACAAACAGTTTTGGACTCTGGGACAGTAATGTAAATATCCTTTACTTCAGAGGAAGTAGAAGCAACTGCCATCAGATTTTGATGCCGCATTATATCAAGAGATTTGGTAAGCCGTTTGGATGGCGATATACCAAAGGCGAATAATTCTTCTTGACTATGTTCGGCCTCGTTAGCCAAGGCATGGAGGTTGGAATGAGACGGAATTTCACTGTCAGATGACAGGTTAAAGTAGTTGTTTTGTTGAATGTCAAGAGATGAAGAGGGTTTACTTCTGTTTAAATAATAATTGTTAGAAGCAACATTAGGTCCTTCCAAAGGAGTTTGATTAGTACTGGAAGCTGGAGAGGTTGTAAAAATAGGAGGAAGAGGGGCAGAGAGAGGAAAGGCGGCAGAAGTAGGAACAGAGTCAGAAAGTGAAAGCGAAAAAGGTACATGTCTTTTACGACTAATGCGCTCAGAAGCTGATAATCTAGGAGGTGGTGGTGGTGGTGCTGCTGCTGTCGTTGCAGGGAGTGCTGAAAGAGGCGTTGTAGTAGTAAAAATTGGAGATTTGGAAGCAATCTGAGAAGGAAGTTCGGGAAAAGGAACTGCTTCACAGGAACTAGAACTAAAAGAACTAACATTGCGATGAAGCGAAGGTGGAACTTTTAGCTCCAAAGAACTTTCCGAAGACATTCTGCCTAAATAAAGTTTCACCTTTTTCTTCTTTAGCTTGGCCTTGTTTGGTTTTACAGCTGAAGAAGAAGAACCAACGGCAGCTTTAAGAAGAGGAGTAGCAGATGAAGGTTTCAACGAAATTACTGAAGAGGAAGTAGAGAGAGAGGGAGCTGCTAAATACGTGGCCTTTATAATGGTAGCAGGATTAGCCAGGGTAACAGGTGATTTCTCCATTGTATCAGGGAGACTGGTGGTACTGTTACATGCGCTACTAAATTGAGACAAGTCGTGCAATCGTATAGACAATTCCTGGGACATTTCCGATAACGCCAGGTTTGAGGAGGAGGAGGGGAGGATGGAAGAGGAGGAATAGGCCAAAGAGGACGCATGGATTGAACCGCAGGGAGACGGAGACATAATTTAAAGAAGGCGGCTGGGACGCGGGAGAGGCGGCGTAGGGGCGGCTGGGAAAAGAAGGAGAAAGTTTTTGCTATTTGAAACGTTGGTTTTGTTGGTTTTGCTTTTTTTTTCTTAGTTAAGAGTGGTGCTGTAACATTAAAAAAAATATCACCCGCTCTGCTTTTGATTGGTTGATTGATTTGGTGGTACCGCTGTCAATAGATTGCTTGTTATTGGTAGCATTAAACCTTAGGCTCATAATGGACCAGTGATTGTACTTCATTTGTAATGTAGTCCTTCCTAATCAGGACGTCGTGTACTTTTTCAGCCTAACACAGGAAATATATCTTTAAAAGGCATCACGTGTTGGTGAAGCAAAGTCTCATTGTGTGATGACAAATTTAAGAGAAATCACTTTTGTAATCTCCTTTCGTACTTTTCTAGTTTACTGACAAAGGCAACAGCTTCTCCGCCAAGACTGAAATATTCCTTAAACAGGTTTCTTTGGGCGCCTGATTCACCGTCATTGCATAATTCTACACGTGTTATTTGTAAGCCCAAGGAACAACAATTTACCCGAGATCCCAGATTGAACATCATGCTACTGAGTCTTCCTGCCATTTCTGAATAAACGACGTCTTGAACCAATTGTCTCTTTGGCCTATTGGTAATATTTGTCAATGCTTGTTCCAGCCGGATTATAAATTCCTTCTTTTTTTCTTCCATTTCTATCGCATCTGTTGGGCTAAGTGACACAATTCTCCCTATTCCCTGATTCAAAGAAATATATTCCAAAAAGAGCTGTCCTCCTTGTTCCCAGCCCTGACAGTGGTTAAAGTCGAGTTGTCGCAACAAGTCTTGAAGTTCGCGATGCCGTCCCCTCAAAATCCAAGTAGGTGCAATATCCTCAACAATGGTTGAATGTGCTTCATTCCAAGATTCGGCCAGAATCAATAAACGAACCCTTAGCTGTTTCTTTCCTTGATATCCTGCAAGTTGGGCCTATTAGGACGTTTTAGTCAATTTTTGCCACTACGACTCACCTTGGCATTATAAATGATGCTAGTAGGAATCCCCAATTGTTGATTAATAAAAGCTTCTTCTTCTGATAAAGTAACACCCAAGCAAACATTCCTTTGGACAATTTCATTAATCGCAGTTTTTCGGCTATAAGAGTTAACCTTATTATAATCATTTAAAGCACTTACCAATTGGAATTACTCAAGAATAACAAGATATAGACGGACCATTGCCATAATCCCGCATTTTCCAATTGTTGTGAAAAGCTAAAACAAAGATCATAAAAGCGTTGTCCAGGTTGTGCTAATGATGATGATGATGATGATGATGATGATGGTTCATCCCTATCCAACAAATCTCGTACTCTCAACACATTCCCCAGCATTATTAACAGGACCCAACAAATACGATCATTTTTATAATCAGCAAACACGCCAAGTAACACATCCTCCAACAAATAATCCTTTCTAATACAAAGTTGTATCAAGTGGTAGGCCACATCGACTATCGCTGGATATTTGGCAAAATCACCCACAAAAGCATGTTTTACAGGTATGCTGATCTTGAATTTAGGCGTTTTCTTGAACGAAGTAATGGTATGTTCATAAATTTCTACTGCATCGCTTATCCTCGAATCTCTAGGCGTTCCATACCACAAACACATGCCAAAACAACGCTTCCAATCAAGGCCATCCAAAATATTGATATTCTTGCCCCCTTTGGAACATTCTGATAAACCAATTTTCCCACCCAAGCTTTCATAAACCTTTCTCAACACCTCTGGAATATGCCTGAATTGGTCTAAATCCTTCCATGCTTCAACTTGATCCATTAAGTCTTGTCGAAATTGAACATCTCCGCTGATTTGACTTAAAATCGTGGCTAATCGATATTCCTTGTTTTTAAGGGCTATTTGACAGGCCTTTTTCATCTGATTGCCTGAAAAATAAGCAAACATTGCTTCATGTAGTTGCTCCTTAAAAAGATGTCCATTGGCTTCAGCCTCTACGACGGATGATACAGCCTCCCTCAGCCATTCCGAAAGTTCTGCCTTGCGTTTCATTTCATGTTCTCTTGAATCATACCCCGTTCCAGTTAATGGGTCAAACAACAATTGACAAAGCTTGTACATTCTAACCTCCTCCTCGGCTAATCCATCCAAAGATACGAAATGACGAAATCTAAGACTAGCAGATGAATCTATCAAAGCCTCAGGAAAGCCATAAACATCCAACTTTAACACGCTATGGCTCTTTATCAATTCCAGTAAAGGTACGGCTTTCTTTATATCCTCTGTGTAAATGTCGTTCGATATAGAAATGTTAAAGTCTTGATCACTATTTGGAATTATTTTATAATTAAAAAAAGTTTATTACCCTGAGGTTGAACTGCCTGAATGAGCCAATTGCCCGAGTGGACCCCAACCAGCTCTGAAACTTCTTCCCATTGATAAACCTGCATCAGTAACTACGTTGGAATAGTTGAAAGACACAGAGCGCTGAAATTCCACACGCGAGTATTTTAATGGTCGTCTCATCAAAATCGGTGGTCCTTTCCTCACAACACTATCCATTTGCACCTCTCCTTGGGGAGGATCAACCTTGGAGTCCGTAGTCCCAATGCCCAAAGGTGATGATTGAACAGGCGAATCTTGAAACAATGCAAATCGATTAAAAAGCACAGGTTCATCATATTTTTTTGCATCGATAATGGTTAAATTCTTGTCAGCTTCAGGAGATTCTTGTGATTCCAAAATTTGTACAGGAGATTGTTGGGGTTCATGCTCAATTGGAATCTCCAACATCATTGAATCTTGATCTTCTTCTTCCTCCTCTTCCTGATCTTGAAATTGCTGTTGCTGCAAGTATACTTCTGCAGATTTATTCAGCATAGTTAATTGTATTTCTTCGTTGGGATTCTTGAAAATTTTGACCAATTTTGAAGACTTTAGTTTTTTACCCGGTTCTTTTTCAATCATTTCTTCGTCTTCATCGTCTTCATTTACTCCATAAGTAGTGAAATGATCTACTTTAAAAACCCACACGCCAGTATCTGCTATATATTCAATAAACTCGGTATCCTTGGTGGATTTCAATCGTTGTAGCTTTTGCTGAAAACGTGGATCAGAAGGATCTCTCACTGGTTCACGGGTAGCTTTATCCAAAACCCACACTCCTTCTAGCGTAATAATGGCAGGAACGTTAAGACCATTTCCTGGTTCAGGCTTGGTAACATCATCCGGGTAAACAGTGCAGCTGCACTTGCTAAAAGTCACCAAGCCTCCAACAATGGCATTCAAAGATGATACTGTGGTCAAATCAACCGGCTTCAAGAAGCGAACTTGCCCATGGCCATGTCTGCCAACGACAAAATCGGAAACAGCCTTTAGTTCCTCCTTGGTCATATCCTTCAATTTATCATACGAAGGATTCATCCAGTAAACATCTTCGTGTTTCGAAGAGGCCAATGCTGATGATAAAGAAGAAGAGGCAGGAAGAGCAGGAGAAAGATTTAACCTAGCGGAATCAATTGTGAGTTTTTTTACACTGCTCAATGGGCTATATATCTCGGGATCATTCATGGAACTATGGGCAGGACTTGGTGATTTGGTAGAAGAAAACCCTCGTAGCTTTAAGCGGTGCACCGAAGAAGGAGTTGTACGGTGGTAAGGTATATCAGCGGGTTTTTTCTCGGATTCTTCAGCTTTAGCAGCGTTAGAAGCGACGACAGCGGCAGTAGAGGGAGTTGCAGCACTAGAACCAAACAACACGTTGTTATAGGCAGCTTGATCAATCGATGCAGTCAGACTGGTAATAGGGATATTTGAGTTAAAATTTAGCTGAGTGTTTGGAGTGGCGAATGCAGTGCTTTGTCCAGGGGTTGTTCCAAACCCACCACTACCAAACAATGTCGATTGCCCGCCAAATCCAGTGCTTGGAGGATTTTGAGTTCCGAAAAAGTTGGAAGTTGTCGCAGGAGTTTGTCCACCAAACATTCCTCCAGTATTTTGCGCCCCGCCAGATACTCCACCGCCCAAGTTGAATGTTGTTGCACCAGTTCCAAATCCCATCGGCTTAGGTGTGTTATCAACACCACCAGTACCAAAAAATGATGGAGCAGGCTTTGCTTGCTGAGCTTGCGCCCCTGCTCCACCTCCAAAGAGAGAGGTCTGACCTTGTCCGAATCCACCCCCAACTCCGCCACCGAATAATGATGGTTGCTGTGCGGTAGCAGCGCCAAAACCAGTAGTTGCAGGTTGTGTCGGCTGCCCAAATCCCCCAAATCCACCTGTAGCTTTGGACAAGTCAGTTTGTTGTGCTTGCTGCTGACCTAAAAGAATTAGCGAGAAAAGCAAATGTCACCTACCAAAAGCTGAAGTTTGAGCCCCAAAACCACCAGTAGTTCCTAAGCCAAAAGCTGAAGTAGCAGGTTTTTGCCCAAATGCGGAAGTGTTGGTAGAAATTGAACCAAATCCTCCAAAACCACCACCAGTAGTTCCTACTCTTTATAATCACTACACTACAAAAAAAGATACCTGTTGGTTGACCGAAAGCCGATCCAGTTGTTGCAGGAGTCTGACCAAATCCTGTTCCAGATGTTGCAGCTTGACCAAATCCTCCGGCAGCTGCACCGAAACCCCCAGTCGCGGTTGTATTAGAACCAAATAATCCACCACCTTGAGTCTGAGACGTCTGGCCGAAACCCATTGAAGGTTTGGTGCCAAAAGAAGTGGTAGTTTGTCCAAAACCTTGTTGAGTGGCATTTTTACGCCCATTTTGATAATCCACCCATCTCAATTCCTCGACGGAAAAATTCCTATAAGCAGGTAGAGCGGTAATGGTTTGAAACAGAGTCAAATTTCCTTGAGCATCTCTGTCTTGGAATACACTGAATGGAGGTTGGGTTGTTCCAGTCGCTGGTGGTTGAGCCGACGATGCACCAAAAAATCCTCCTCCTGTACCTCCTCCTACAGCTGTAGTGGAAGAGAAATTAGTCGCACCAAAAGCTGAAGTTGTAGGCTTTTGACCAAACATTCCCCCAGTTGCTGCAGAAGGTCCACCAAAACCACTTGGCGTAGCTGCTGCTGAAAGGTATTAATTGGTTGGTTATTGAAGAACTTACCACCAGTAAATCCAAATCCAGTTGTACTTGAAGTACCTAAAATTACTTAGAAAAAGAAAGTTTCTTAAAATGTACCAAAGCCTGAGGGCTTGACTGTACTTCCAAATCCCCCGGCAGTAGGTTGGGTTGCACCAAAAGCCGATCCAGTGCCGAATCCTATACTATTAGCCTGGATCTGTGCACCAAAAGTACCTCCTGCCCCTGTCCCTCCAAAAGCTGTACTAGTCGTAGTAGG
>QZWR01000348.1:0-17609 GCA_004114325.1 Zoophagus insidians | reverse complement strand
AATGTTAATTTTGAAAAACAAAACAAATATACCGGCAAAAGCTATAATTGTTTTTCTGAAATCTTCAGCTTTGGCTATTATTATACTATTTTTCTGCTCAACCGTGGCGTTCAATTTATTGATGTCTTCATCGTATTTTGTCAACTTTGCTTCTGAATCTTTAATCTTTGCTTCCAATTTATCCTCCTTCCGCTCTATATTGCTATCAAATATTCGCTGCTCCTGATGCCAAATCTGCTCCTTTTGCCGAATTGAGAGCTTGCAATCCCAAATTTTGTGTTTTCTTTCCAAATCCTTCTCCAGCCTTTTTAGTTTCGACTTGTCTAATTTGATTTTCCTATTCAAACTTTTGATTTCAAAAGTTAATGATTTAATTTTTTCTTCTCGTTCTTCAGAAGTGTCTGGTATGATATCTTCAGAAATCCTAGGTGTGATCTTCAGTTCATTAAGTTTCTCGACTATTTTTTGATGTTCTTCTTCGTTTTTGGCGATTTGAGATTTCAATTCAGTTTGATTATTTTGTAATATCTCAATATCATTGGTCAGTGTTATGACCCTTCTTTCCAGGAATTGGATCGGCGTTTGAGCAGACTGTGGAATCACAGGAATCTGGATTTGTATAGACGTCGCTGGCTGCCCTTGCTTGAGTGAGGAGATTTCTGCTTTAACGCTATCAATTTCTGCTTTGACATTTGCTATATTCTCGTTGATAAGCTTGATCTTGTTAATGGCGGATATACGATCACTTAAGGCATTATCGATCTCCATTAAACTTAAGTTTTCAAAATCTTTTAAAAGTCGAGTTCCGGGGTAAAACAGTTCAGAGGCGCTATTAATTGTATCCAATTTTCTAATATCAATCGGAAGAAATTTTAGTTTAGTTTCTTCTTTAATATTTGCTTCTCTAAATGTTTGATTTATCGCTTCAGCTTCAAGATGTTCGTGAACAAGTGTAACACGGTTCAGTTCATCTCTAAAGCCGGTTGACAAAGTGAAAGAATACACAGGGTTTTGAGGTAAAGTGACATCTTCAGAGATTGAGGACAAGTTCCTTTCATGGGAAGGAGATAAAGAGTTTTGGGGAGGGAGGTTACCCAAGGTCGAGGTTAATGCAATTGCAGGCAAAGGAACTACTGGGATTTGAGAAGCAGCATTTCTCCCCGATACCGAGGTTTGAGCTGTTGAAGAAGAAGAATCGCCAGCGTTTTGGAGTGGCCCATTGCCAGTTTCCATTGCATCAAACATTTTGGTGTTTGGAAAAAGGATTGAAAAAATTGCAGAATATTTTCAAACAAATAAATTTTATGACATCTCTCAAAATATCAGGGCAATGTTTGTCAAGCAGAAAGTATGAGACTTGTGGTAGAAATATCGGTAGCAATGGCAATCAAAGTTGGTGTCAGTAACAGTTGCAGCAGCTTTAACCATAGTCCAGGGAGAACCCACTGCTTGTGATTAAAACTGTGGATTCGAACCATTCTGTCGTTATTCAGGAGAATCGCTAACGCTTCTAGACTGGAATCATCTAAATAACTTCAAGATAATTTCGACGTCCTTGTTCAGCCCATTCTACCTAATGACGAGTTCCATTGACAAGTCAAGAACAACTTCAAGTAATTAAGCATTGCAAAAGGTCATTCATTGTGAAACCCTCTCACAAGATTTATCCTCTTGTATAATTATCTGTTGCAAAAATCAGTAACTGAAAATCGGAGATTCAAGAGAAAAAGTAGTAAATGCGACAAGAGCAGCAAACAACTTCAAATCTTTGTACGGTTTACAAAGGTGATCTGAATATTCGACTTTTAACTACAACACACCAAATTTCAGTACAAAGAAGCAAACCAGATTTGCATTGGCGAGAGTGCATCATTCAAGAAGAGTTAGTTGATAAAGGGAAGAATAAGTATTGATAAGAAAAGGAAGTGCAAGACATGTTTGAACGACAAGATCGTTTATTGTTCAATAAGAGAAAAAAAGGCAATCCTCTGATAGATGATTTAACAGCTCTTCCAGGTGAGTCCGCAGACTTGGGTAACCTTTCCGTCGATAGAGTCGGTGGTCATTTGAGCATCGAGCTTGTTATTACCGGTAAGAGCGATTTCATTCTTGATGTTAACGGGGACAGGGGCACCGCAAGCACTCCACACAATCGCGTTAAGAGCCAGGGTATCACGGACATTGTAGTCTCCTTTGGCAGGACCGGCCCATTTTCTGGTAGAAACGCACTGTTGTTGATTACCAGCAAAGTAATAAGTACTGGTAGTAGAAGCGGTAACACCAGCAGGGACTTGGATATAGCCACGGTAATCAACGGTTCCCACAGAGTAAGACCAGCCCATGGGGACTTTCAAGTTGATGTTCAATTGGCAGGCTTTGCGGTTTTCGGTAACAGCCACCTTGGCACCAGTAGAGGCGACATATTGATCAAAGATGAGAGTAAAAGTAGTACGGTCATCAGAGATGGACTTGCTTACGGTTCCTTGGGGACATCCAGTACCACCATAAGTAATGGATTCAATGTATACTTTGCTTTTGTCGGGACCACCGGGAACAGCGGCAGGAGCAACGAAAGCCAGAGCGGATAAAACAGCTACAACAGAGAAAAAGTTCATGATTCGTAAGTAGAGATTGGGCTATAGAGCTAAGAGTCGTAAAGAGAAAAGGTTGTTTTTGGAGAGTGTTGGGTGAAGTTTTGAAGGTTTTGTCATTGAGAAGTTTGATTTATACAACTTTTGCCCCATTGTCATTGAGTGAAATCCCACATTGCTATTGTTAATATCACGTGTACCACAGACAATGTGCAGAATTTGGAATGTTCTATTTGGATAACACTGCTGGAATTCCTTTTTTGGACGAATTCGATTTTCTCACTTTGACCTCTATAGTACTTTTACTTTAATTAACCTCTTATAATTATTGCTCTATCTCTCTTTCTTTGAATAAATGAGTGCAGTGAGTGTATCAAGGCAGTTTCAAGTTCATGTGTGAGGGAGAATATTAGTTATAAACACTGCCAACTGTGATGCCCTCAAATCCACAATTAGAAAACATAGATCTAAACTTCAATATGAAACATCATCTTGTCATCGCCATTGCCCTATTTCTCTCTTCCTCATCAGTTTCTTCCATACCTAGACTAGGAGGATTAGGTTCTCCCTGCAGCAGTGATGATTTCTGCGATCAAAGCCTAAGCTTTTATTGTCACCACGTCCATCACAGAAATCAAGGTTATTGCATCAGAGATATCATGAAGATATACCGAGATGAAGGTTCTTTGTGCAAAGGTGGATGTAATGAAGGATACGAATGCCGACTCTTTGAGCAAGATGTGCACTTTTGCGTAAATAAACTCCGGTTGGTCAGAAAGGGGAAAACTTGTACTGCGCTGCATCAAGGAGATTGTCTAAAAGGTCTTAGTTGCAAAGTGAAGAATAAGGGAGATATTTTAGGCATTTGTGTATAACTCCCACTCTAGTAATATAACTACATCTTTCGCAGCAGTGATGGAAGAACATCCTAACAAGAGATCAAAACCTCCTCCTCTCCCCACCTCGTCAAAAAGACCAACAGCGCGTAAAACACCTCAAGTATTCCATCTTTTCATGTAAAGAATTGATTAATAGAGAACTCCATTACTTCGTTCTCTCACTACGCCAACGCCAAAACTACCACGACATCATCCAGACATTGTTACATTAGCCCAGGCACGCCGCTTATCGATCTTTCCTCCCTCAAGTGAAAGAGTGATAGTACAAAAGGAACTAGGATTTCGACATACCCTAGTTCCATTGGTGGAATCATTACCCCACCACCAACACCAACAACAGGAGGATGCTACCAAACTGCTAAAAGAATTTGAAGCCTACGTCAATTCATTCGATTCTACCAATGATCAAGTACTTTTGAGTTTTATCCATGTAGTAATTGAAACAAAAGATGTCGCTGGAACCATTGGATGATGCCATTAGCGAGCATTTGAAGAAATCGTTGAATCAATTGGATGAACAAGAACAGTTGCACCAGGTTACCAACTTTCCTTATTATTAAAGCAGGATTGGAGGCGTAGATGAGGCTAATTAGGTTGAAGAAAAGTAATCTCCCTCCTCAAATCGATATTGGTAATATTTATTATCTATCTGCGTATGTTATAACATTTTATGTTTTGTATGAAATGTATTGCAATGTAAATGTGAATGTGAATGTGGATAGAGAGAACATGTCAAAGCTATGAAGAAATCATCAAACAATTGACGGTTATTTTGCAATTTCTTCCCAGATTGGAGCAGATTTCCTTAAAGTTACAACAACTGCCAGGAGAAGGAAAGTTGGCAATTATGTTTTCCAAGGAGCATCAACTGTACGCGTACTTTTTTAACCAGCCCTTAGAACCCGCTCATTAGAGCATTGATGCGTCTGGCCAGGGTGGGAGACCGAGTATTACCCCAAATCTCTTCTATCCGAGCCTCATTGGAATGGTACGCGCAATGGGTAATGTCAGAAGAGGAGAATTTATTAAGCAAATTACAACATTTTCTAAATCACTAAGGACGAATTTTCACTTTTGTTTTTTTTTTCTCAATTATTCCCTCCCCAAAAAAATATGTTTCGATTTCGCCATCTACAACTTTTAAGAAAATCCTCCAGATTTGCCAGTTCTGTCGCTCAACCCATCCTAGCCGCCCCTGCTGTGGCCAAACGGTCCACCTTCCGCACTAGGTACTCTGACCAGGATTATTGATGGGGAAGCATGCTGGCGTTTTTGGTAGGTGCTTTGGGAACAGGCGTCATAGGGGCCATCTACCTCGCTGAAGAATACCGTAGTGCGTATGGCCAGCTCTTGGTAGCAATTGAAGAATTGAAACAAGCCACGAAAAAGGTATTTTCTAAAGGGGATGGTGTTTATGTTGTGTGATTAGACCAGAGATTCCACTCAAAGAATCGATCAAGTCGCCTTACTTGTTGATCAGCTTAAAACTGACGCTGTTACTGAAACTCGGCTTGGTGAAGTACGACAAGAATTGAGGAGATTACAAGTAATTTGTTGTATTAATTTAACATGCTTTATGTATGAATAGGAATTTCAAGCAATGGATCATTTGGAACTGGCTATTCGAGTAAAAGAACTAGGTAATAATAATTCCCCTTCCACCCCTCCTTACACACGCACATTGTCTTAAATGATTAATAGAAAAAGAAGTAAGCGTAATAACAGGATCAAAATAATAAAGAGAATTAAAACGGTTTTTACTAAATTACTTTTGCGTGTATCGAACAGCGCAACTATGGATTTACTCTCCCTCGCTCGCCCTCTTACAATTACTACTCACTCAGTATTCTGTTGATTGTGATTTCAGTTTCCTTCTTCTCTTGGGCTTTTTGACTTCTGCGTTTTCTGATGCTTCGTCCTTCTCCTTTTCTTCCTTCTTCTTCTTCTTCTTCTTCTTCTTCTTGTCCTTCTTTTTCTTATCTTTCTTATCCTTCTTCTTCTTGTCTTTCTTTTCTTTCTTATCCTTCTTCTTTTTCTTGTCTTTCTTGCTGGGTTTGGTCTTGGTAGCAGAATCATCATCATCTCCGTCCTTCTTCTTCTTTTTCTTCTTTTTATCCAAATCTTTCTTTTTCTTCTTCTTATCTTTCTTGTCCTTTTTCTTCTTCTTCAAATCTTTCTTCTTTTTCTTCTTGGATACAGCCTCGTCTTTCGAGTAAGGACTGGTTGATTCATCATCAGGAGTACATAAACACTTCAACTCTTGTTTCTTTGATTTCTTTGACTTTTTGGATTTGACCGGATCGCAGACGCATCTCAGTAGCACCTTGTTTGTTAAATCAATGGCATTTGCTGGAGTAGGCGGCTTAGCAACGGCTAAGTTAACGTCTGTCGGTTGCTTTTCACCTGGTTTAGTTGCAGGGAGATAAGTATCTCCATTCTTCTTCTTATCAACCTTTTCTCCAGGTTTAGCCACAGTCAAGTTGACATCCGCCTTCTTGTCGTCCTTTGCTCCAGGCTTTGCTACAGTCAAGTTAATATCCTCTTTCTTCTTTTCACCAGGTTTAGCGACGGTTAAGTTAACATCTTCCTTCTTCTTCTCGTCTTTTGCATCAGGTTTAGCCACGGTCAATTTGACATCATCCTTCTTCTTCTCGTCTTTTGCACCAGGTTTAGCAACATTCAAGTATACGTCCCCTTTCTTTTCTTCTTTCTTAGCATCGGGTTTAGGAGCAGAGTGTTTAGCGTCACAACCAGCTGCATCGAGTTTTTTAAGAGTCTCGATAGCATCTTTATATTCATCGCACTTGGGTACGTTTTCTGGTTCCTTCTTGGCATCGCTAGCAAGGACAAGAGTCCAATAAACAACGCCTTTCGGACTGGTTACGGCGCTACCGCCCAACATTTTATGTTTTGTATCAATGGTATTAACCTTATGTTTAGGAGAACACATCCATTTATGAACGACTTCCTCTTCAGTATTGAAGCCAAAAGCAACGTTTTCGGCGACGCTTAACCATTGGTATGCAGCATCATCGACTCGTTTACCAACATTCGAGCCTTTAGGGCCAGTGTGGGACATTTGCTCAGTATCAGCTTGATGCATGGCCTGAACCTGCGCAGCAGTGTTCAATTTTGCGTCTAAGCCAACTGCGGGTGCTTTGTTTGTAGAACGCTCATAATTTACAAGACAGACAAGCTTCTTAAGATCGATTTTCTTCACGTCACTGCAGGTGATTGAAGTAGTAAAAAACGCTAAATGTACCAGCACTATGAGTGAGAGAAAATACAGTAACATAGTGTAAAAACAGCACACTGGTAATTAAGCAATAAGTAAAGGGGGGAGTAAAATGAGAGAGAGAGAAGAGAGAGAGAGAGGAGGAAAGAAGAAAACGAAGAAAAAAGTGATTTTTTTCAACCCCCAAAACAAGACTTATAAATACTGCCTGTGTTGGAAAAATAAATTTTACCGCTTTTTCCTTACTTTTTACTATTGCCACCTCCCCTCCCTCCGCTTCCTCTACTATCTCCACCCCTCCACTGCCTCTACAACATCTGGCAAGTACCACACTTTGTGGGATTTACCCTCGACGGAATTGGCTGTGTGCATATGACCAGGGGTGACATGATAGGTCCAGAGTGAGTGATAGTGTAAAAAATAATAAATCGTGGCTCCACGTGATTGCTTGGGAAATTATGGTAAGAAAGCGGAATAGAGCGGATTATGCTACCGAATTGGAAAAAACCAACGCGTTATTCGAAGCTTATTATGGTGCCTTGTTGGGATCACAATGGGAGGCTTGTCTAGATATATTGAAGCAACCTCTGCCTTCGACTTTTCGAGTTACTGGTTACAAGTCGTAGGTGTATTGATTACTGATCATTTGACATCAGCGTTGTAGTCAGGCTGAAGCACTGTTGGAGATTCTGATTAAATATTTCATGAAAAAATTATCAGTTACTTCTTTGTTGGAGGAAGGTATAGAGGAAGAAAAGTTGCAGGAATTAAGAGGCAAAGTTCCTTTTAAGCTTGACTGGTTCTAACCCATCTATTTCACCCACACAAATATACAGAGAGAGAAACTAAGTAAGAGAAAATAGGTATCCTAATGGATTTGCTTGGCAAATGGATGCTAGTCGTTCAGATCTTCGAAAAATCTCGGGATTGGGAGAATTCCATCGCTTTTTGGTTGCCGAAACTGAAATTGTACTCCTCTCTTCAACTTTGCCTTAACTCTGACATGGGGGACAGGGTAATATGAGCCGACAAGAAGCAGTTAGCATGATTCCACCTCTCTTATTGGACATTCAACCATTTCATGCGGTATTGGACATGTGTGCAGCCCCTGGATCAAAGAGTGCTCAGTTGATCGAAGCTTTGCACGGATCTTTTAATCTTCCCAGTAAATTCCACCTCTCTCCTTCTTAATTATTCCATGCTTAGACGGTCTATTGGTGGCTAATGATTCGGATTTAAAGCGCACTTATGTTTTGGTCCATCAGTTAAGAAGGCTACAAAGTCCCTGTCTAATGGTGACTAATCATGATGCTCAGATGTTTCCTACCATTTATATTGATGCAAGTTACTTTCTTCAGCTTTTTTGACTCAATTTTGATTTTAGAGAATTCCTTTATTATTTGATCGAATTATTTGTGATGTTCCTTGCAGGTTTTCTTTTCATCGGTACATTGATTAAGCAGGGGATTAGTGGAGATGGTACACTTCGAAAAAATCTCAATATTTGGAAACAATGGACTCCTCATGATGGTCTAGCCCTGCACAAGTAAACCTCTTCTTCGATCTTTATTAACTGCCACTATAGAGTACAAGTAAAGATTTTGCAAAGAGGTTGTAAGATATTAAAAGTTGGAGGATTTTTGGTATATTCAACCTGCTCGTTGAATCCAGTGGAAAATGAAGCCGTTGTCGCAGAAGTTTTAAAGAGAACCCAAGGTATTTGCCTTCTTGCTTTGACCCTGGCATTTATTCACGTTCGCAATAGGATGTATAGAGTTGGTTGATCAAAGTAATGCCTTGCCTTTATTGAAAAGATCTCCTGGTATTTCTACCTGGAAGGTAACTTTTATATCATCTGCCTTAACAACGAGACTTTAGGTGCAAGATAAGAGTGGAAATGAAGTAAATCTTGAAAGCATTAAAGATCAAACAGGAATCTTTGTTCCTAGCCATTTTTCTCATAACAATGAAGGCTTGAACTTGGAAAGATGGTATTTTTTCATTATTTTATAATGAGAGAATAATCATTTGAAAGTTGGAGAATTTATCCACATTTACAAAACACTGGAGGTTTCTTTGTGGCTGTCTTGAAAAAAGTCAAGTCTATCAACAAAACTGATAGGTAATCCTTGGAAGTGATTGTTAATTAAAACATTGTAAAAGGGTTAGAGAAGAAGTCACTTCATCTTCAGTCCCCAAGAAAATAAAACTGGAATCACCCGTAGCTGAAGCTGAGGTTGAAGCCGAGCTTGAAGCCGAGCTTGAAGTCAAGGAAGTGGAAGAAGTGGTAGAAGTGGTAGAAGGAGACTTGGAAACACCCAACGTCAAGAGCAAAGAAGAACCTTTTATCCTTTTAAAAGAAGATGATCCAGATTTGGCAAACATATGGTATTATTTAGAGCATATCAATTTAACCCCCTTTACTTGCCAAAAAGGGATTTTTATGGCATAGAAAACATATCGCGTCACCTCTTTATGGTCAGAAATGAGCAACACAAGAGGACAATCTATCTGATCTCTGAAGCCTTGAGGCAGGTTTTAGCAAAGGGTAATGTGGAAAAGCTAAATGTACTCCCCTCCCTTTTTCCTAATACTTGTTCTCAAACTTCACAATTTTTGAAAAGATTATAAATTCCGGCACTAAATGTTTCATCAGGCAAGATCCTTCTGCTGGAACTGCGGCGGCAGCGGCAGAGAGCGGCGAAGCTGTCACCTTTCCTTTCAGAATCCACGCGAATGCCGTCAGCTTGTTGCAGGGTCATATTCGCAAACGTGTAATTGAGGTGGATGCAGCGGCAATGCGATTATTGGTAGAAAAGGAAAATCCTTTGATCAAGGAATTCGAACAGCCGGACTTGATAAAAACTTTGCAAGAAACCAGCAGTGGATGTTGTTTATTCCACCTACCTTCTAAAAAGTACATCTTTCCATTTCCGTTTATATAACCATGTGTGTATAGAATTATGGTGCCGGTTTGGCGTGCAAAAGTATCCGTAAATTTATTACTGGCCAAACAAGAAAAACAGTAATTTCTTTATTCCCTTTTTATTTATCGCACATTCTGACTTTATTTTTTGGTGAGTAGATCTCTAAAGTTTCGACTGGAGAGGCAGTTTTAAGAGGTTGGTTTGGCACGACGTTGTTGCTTTAGTTCATCCATTTTCTGTGCAATGATTTTCGGTGTCAATAAACAATAATGTGCTAAAGAAAATGATTACCTTTTTCCGTTCTTCTCGTTTCTTTGCCAGTTCTGCTTGTCGTTTATCCTTGTCCTTTTGTCTGTTCAATAGGGTTGACCCGCTTTTTGGTGGAGAAGTGTCCCCCCATCCATCAAATTCACTTGGGCGACTATCATCACCGTTCTTGTTGCCGTTATCGTCGTCGTCGTCAAAATTCACATCCACATCCCATCCATCATTCGTAGAATCTGCTGCATTTGTATTCCAAGACGAACTCTTACTCATTGCTGGTGGTGGTGGTGATGCTATTTTAGCTGTTGTTGCCATGACAGCGGATGAAGTAGGAGTTGCGGGAGCCGAACTAGGAGGATTGTTCGAGGTGGAGGCGGAGCCACCAGGAGTAGAAGGAGAACCTTCTTGATTTTCACCCCAAGATACTTTACTGGTGATGGAAGTCACTGCCCATCCTGCCCACCCAGCCGCCGAGCCCAAATATGAATCTTCCTTTAAGAGTTCAGGATTATCCACCATAGCTTGAGAACAATCTTCCAGCCTGGACAAGTAGACTTTAACTGCTTTTAATGCTTGTTGTCGAACTTGCCTATCCCAACCACAGTATAAACTCGCCTCTTCAAAAGGAATTTACAATTCGGGATCAATCAATAAGGTACAAATTAAAGGTAATATTTTGGTAGCACAATCTTGAATCTTGTAATGTTCGCTAGTAGCTAATTATACCAAGTCAAGTAAGAAGTGATGAAATGTGATTAAACCTGCTAAAGCTGCCAGGGATGAGATTCTAGTTTGTATAAATGTATCACGAGTAGCCTGAAAAAAAATTGGTAAAAGATTGTTTTTCCTTGTCTAAACATTGTAGGTTTAGTAAGAAAAAACTCTAAAAAGAAAACTTGCAGAATCATCAAAATATTTGGTCAACATTCCCACACAAATAACGGTATTAGTTCGAATTCCTGGCTCGATATCCATCACCAATCGAGAAAGATACTTCAAAGTATCGGATGATAAAGTTTTGACAGAAAGCTTGGGCGCAAATAATAGCATGGATTTTACGGTTGCTTCACGTAGCCGGGGAGTAGAATCGGTGAATCCTGTAACCTAATGCCCATACTGAGTCATACAAAGGAAAACACTACCACTTGAGGATAGATAACAGCGATAGTCTTTGCATTCAAAAAATTAATAAAAACGTCCAAGTGAGAAAGTAAATTTAGGCGCATTTGACGATCTTGAACATTAAACATTTTGATCAATATTGGCGAAACTTGTTTTTCAAAGTCATCTTCATTCAAAGATGAACATATCTTGGCGATTGAGCCTATCACTTTTCCTCCGCCTATATTGGCCATTACTATTTGAAAATGAGGGGAAGAGGTACCAAAGCCAAATTCCAGAGCCTTCAATAATTCAGGTAAAACTTTGTTCTTGTTGAAATCTGGTGGAAAGTTCAATAGAGATTTCTCAAGATTGCTTCAAGAGTAGTTAGTATGGTAAAAAAAGGGGGGAAGGTAAATACTTGAAGAATTGTTCTTTTTCTTGAGCATCTTTAACGGCGATATTTTCCAAAAACATATTGGCCTGGACAAAATCGGTCTGAAAAAAACTCCTATTGGCGCTCTCCAGAAAACCTCCCATATCAGCTCGCTGTTGAGGATTTTCAGCTAGCAGCAATCTTAAAGACGCGTATAATTTCTATTAAACTGCTTGTTTAGGATAAGACAATTAGTGTATTCGTACGGGTGGTATTTTTCCTTTAGTGGCTAGTGCGGAGGCATTTGAAGCCACTGATCCATTATACAACTCATACACCAAACCAACAAACATCCATGGATCCACCTTTTCAGGATGCGCCAAACTTTACCTAATATAAACACGCCAGAAATACAAGTAAAAAACACCTCTTTAGATTTTTACATCCGTTCTGAGAAAGTTCTGGGGGCAAAAGCACCAAGTCAGTAGTTAAGGCATTACCATTGGACTTTTCCGTATAAACGCACAGTATATAAAGAAAAATACCTCAACAAAGGAAAGATCGGAAAAAGGAGATAATAATTCCAAGCCACCAAGCTTAAACTCCCCAGCCTTGGTGACAAATATACTGGATTTTCTTAATGCTCCGTGTAGCAACTTGGCATCGAGGTTTAAAAACCGAATCACATTCTATTCTTTAAATCAGAATTATAAGTGAATCATACCGCTAATTTAAACAATCCCCACACTGCCAAGGGATCTTGTTCTTTGAATTGGTCAAGCGGTAGAACAGATTCCGTTGCAATGTAGACAAATTCCGAAGACTTTACCAATAAAGCTGAGCATCAGCCGTAAAGATGCAGAGAAAGGTACCTCATGTCCGTCTAAATAGCGCAGAATGTCTGGATGACGTATAGTTTTCAACCTCATCAAGGCATTCCTCGCCAAGGAAGCAAGAGAGGGATTAATGGCCTTTTTAAAGACAAAGACGGTGCACTCCAGCCCATCCGTCTACCAGAGTAAGTCTTAGCCAAGAAAATGATACCCGACGCTTGGCGTTTGAAAGGGACCAAGGAAAAGCCTGAGCAAAACTATCGCCCCACTCGTAGGGGAATTCGGAAGAGGTGGAGGAATAAACGAGAGACTTTAGTAAGGTCGAAAAGTCCATTCCAACTCACGCGACTTAATGCAAGAAATCATTCAACTTTTGATAGGTAAAACTGAACTCACATTCACCAAAACTAACTTTAAAAAGGACAATGCGGGAATCAGGCAAGTATTTTGCTCTCAGAAGCTAACGACGTGAGGTAAAGATCGGTACCAGCTTTTGGCAACAACTTTGTCTGGAACATGACTTGAAGTTGGATGGTACGGGTGGTGGTGGGAATGATGACGGAAGAGAGAAGAAACATGTCTTTTTTAGACCAGTTCAAGATAGATGGATTCCCCGAGCTATACTAGTAGATCTGGAACCTGGAACCATGGACGCCGTCAAGAGTGGGAAGATGGGCAGGCTATTTAGTCCCGAAAACTTCATGTTTGGTCAAAATGGAACTGGAAACAACTGGGCCAAAGGATTTTACACTGAGGGGGCCGAATTGGTAGAAGAAGTGTTAGACCTGGTTCGTAAAGAAGTGGAAATAGCCGATTCTTTCCAAGGATTCCAACTAATTCACTCAATCGGTGGTGGCTCTGGTAGTGGATTGGGGTGTTTATTGACGGTAAAATTACGAGAAGAATATCCTGATCGTATGTTTGCCACTTTTTCTGTCCTGCCTTCTTCCAAGGTAAATTGTTATAAATAACTCTCTTAAGCTGGCGGGGTGGTGCAGGTATCGGACACTGTTGTAGAACCATATAATGCGTGTTTAAGCATGCACTACTTGGTAGATAATGTTGATGCCACATTTTGTCTGGATAACGAAGCTCTCTTTGAAGTATGCCAACGCTCGTTAAAACATACAAATCCGGATTATAACAATTTAAACCATTTGATAGCACAAGTAATGTCTGGAGTCACAGCATCTCTCCGCTATCCTGGACAACTAAACTCCGATCTTAGAAAGATGGCTGTTAATTTGGTTCCATTTCCCAGACTGCATTTTTTCATGGAGGGAGTTGCACCACTTCTCTCCTCGGTAAAACACTCTGCTCTTACGATAGAAGAATTGGTATGGCAAATGTTTGATCCCAGAAATGTAATGGCCGCATGCGATCCGAGGCATGGACGATATCTAACCATGGCGACAATGTTTAGAGGTGGAGAGGATATTTCCACCAGGCATGTGGAAGAGTGTCTTAGAAAAGCTCAGGATAGGCATGCTGGATATTTTGCTGATTGGATTCCCAACGGTATCCAAACCACCATTTGTCGTTCCAGCGGGCAAGTAAGCGCCACCAGTATCAGTAACAATACAGCAATACAAGAACCGTTCAAGAGAGTAGGTGAACAGTTTGAGCACCTGTTCAGAAGAAAAGCATTTCTCCACTGGTATCTGCAGGAAGGAATGGATGAGCTGGAATTCAGAGAAGCTAGAAGTAATTTAAAGGACCTCGTTGCAGAGTATCAAACCTACCAAACGTTAGCTGTCACTGATAGCGAGGATAACGAGGAAGAAGAGGAGGAGTATGACACTGACACAATTTTATAGACGTAATTTATTGTAAGTGAATAGACATCTCTCACATAGACTCTCTTCTTCACTCTTTAGCCGATAAATCCAACAGCGAGGACATTTCCCAAGTTTGGTTTTTTCAGCTTTTACTTCCAATCCTTCCCTTGTTCCTTCGTTGTTAGGTAAAAGCTGTAATTCTGAGCAATTGAACACTGTGCTCAACTCATCCTCGTATCGTCTCAACACTGCTGCTTCTGGTGTTCCTTCTTTAGTGGAGATGGTTACCTTGACCTCCAAAGAACTAGCAATTTCTCTAATCGGCCCTGCATTAAAAACTTGTGACATTGCAAAGTGGTAACTTTTCACGTCTCAAGGCTTCAATCGATTGATTAACCAAACTTTTAACCCGTCTAATTAGCATCCAATCACTTTCCAAAGCTTCGTCCTGTGACCATTTCTCCATCTACTTTTCCTTTCTTATAAGGCGGTACTTGGTCTAATAATTACCGGCTTTGGCCAACTATTCAAAAACAAAACATCATTTTCAAAGAGACCTGGTATTTCCTTGGCATGAACAAAGGCTTCCTCGGTGAGAGAAACACATATTGGTGCCAATATTAATAAATACCTCTTGAGCATCTACATATTCATACATGAACGACCCCATGAATACAGCGCTTAAATATTACCTGTGCCAAGACGGTTTGACAAGCGCTTCTTTTAACACTATCGAATGATTCTGCATAAAGACGATCTTTTATCGCTTCAAAGTAAAAAGGTGAAAGCAGAGTATTTGTAAATCCATTCATTTCTTGATAAACTATTCCTCATTGCAATGAAAATTCTTTAGCCAAAATTTTTACCCTTATTGTAGTTGAATTGTTGATAATGTTCAAATGTCGTTTTTGTTGCTTTTTCTAATTCCAACAACATATATTTGTCAATCTTTTCCCTCTTTTAATTAAAGGCAATTAGAGCAAATACCTTTAATAAATCTTCATATTCAACATCACCTGGATAATTGTTAAGATTTCCCATTAAAAACCTCAAGGTTGTTCTAAACTTCCGAACACTTTCGCCAACCCCATCAATGACATTTGGTCCGATTTGCACATCTGATGTATATTCAGTACTTGCTACCCAGGTCCTTAGTACATCAATGCCTTTCTATCTCTCATGCGCTTAAACCTAATCAACATCAAAACTACCTCAGTAATTATCCTTTGAGGTTCAATGATATTCCCTTCAGATTTGGACATCTTCTTTCCAGACTCATCCAATACGAAACCATGAGTAAGCAGGGCTTTAAATGGTGCTTTGTTTGTTAGAGCTACAGAAGTTAGGATTGATGATTGAAACCATCCTCTGTGTTGATCACTTCCTTCCAGGTAAAGATCAGCCTTTTCTATTCTGGGATGTTGCATAGTCCAAGCAGTTCCACTATCAAACCATACATCCATCGTATCTTCACCTCTGATCCATTCCTCTTCACCCTCCTTTGAATCCAGGAACGGAGGAAGAAACGGTTTTACTGAGGGTTCTTTCCACCAACTATCAATGCCTCTTTGATCAAAAACATTCAAGATATGTTCAACAGATTCAGGCGTCATCATTACTTTTCCTCCTTTGCTGTAAAGCGCAGGAATTGGAACTCCCCAAGCCCGTTGTCTCGAAATACACCATTCGCTTCTGCCCTTCAAGAACGAGCTTAACCTTGTACGTCCTTTTGCCTTACACATAAAGAAGCTAGTATTTAAGACTTACCATGCTCTGGTATCATGGTTACATCTTTTAACACATCTTGGGCTTTCTGCTTGACACTTGTTAAATCACAAAACCATTGTTCTGTTGCCCTTGTTCCAACGCATCACGACATTTTCACAAACAATTTTACCTGATAATCACTGGTTTTTTAGTTCTCCAATCATGAGGATAAGAATGAGTAAAATCTTCCTCCAAAATAAGCATATTCTGCGTTTTTAGTATATCCAACACCATATTTGTTCCTTCGGTCAAGACATAAAGTCCTTGTAAAACTGTTCCTGTCTCTGCTGTAAATCTCCCTTGATCATCTACAGGTGAAAATGGAGCAATATCTAATGGAATGCAAGCCAGATAATCCTCCATTCCATGCCCTGGAGCAGTGTGAACCAACCCTACCCCAAACATGGAGATTATCGAAGCCAAAACCTATATACCAGTCCCAGATTGATTTGTTACATGCTCAGCAACAATGACTGGATTAATTTGATTGTTAACTGGATTTATATAGGTAGCTCCAGCGAGGTTCCTTCCTAGAAACTTAAGCTTAATTCGATATCTAACCCTCAAGAAACCTTTGGTTTTGGTCCCAAAAGATGATATAATCAGAGGCAACTTTTCAATCAAAGCAGGCAATCTATCTTCACAAATCCAATACTTCTCTCCCCCGGAAGCTTCAATCAAGACATAATCCAAATCGGGGTTTACACATATAGCCTTTTACTTCATTAGTGTCATGAAGGTGAAGGTACTTTATTTGCAGGAAGAGTCCAAGGCGTAGTAGTCCATATTAACAAATTCTCATTAGAGTTGGCGGTGGTTAAATCTACCTAATTGATACTCCATCACATAAATGCTTACTGTTTTCGATTATGGGAAATTTAACAAAAACTGATTTGCTTGTCTTGGTCATATACTCCAATTCTGCCTCTGCTAGTGCAGTTTTGGTAGATGGAGACCAAAATATCGGTCGACGCCTTCTGTAGATGTATCCTTTGACAAAGTCACAACATACTCTACACCACTTACCTTGATCCAACATGCTCTGGAATACCCGCAGTTGCCTTTGTTGATATTCTGGCTGCATGGTGGTGTAAGGATTATTCCAATCCGCCATTACTTCCATGTTTATGAATCCTTGTTTTTGCACCTCGATCGTCTTTGTAGCTAAATTCCTTGCTTTTTTCCTTATTTGTTCTTTCGCGACCATGGTTGCTTCTCCCTATTCCTTCATATACTCAGCCATTATGAAGAAAAAGTTACATAATGATTCGAACCTATAGCTTTCAACTCTATGGGTAAACCATGACAATCCCAGCCTGGCTTAAACCTAACAAATATTGCAAAGTTAATTCCAACTTTCAAACGCGTCGTTTTTACTCAATTCGATGTCCTTGCAATAATTTAAACCGACAGGTTATATCTTTCAACACTTTATTTAATGCATGTCCTATATGTAGTGGCCCATTTGCATATGGTGGACCATCTTGCAGTACAAAATTCGGCAGCCACGTTCTTTTCAACTACAATTATTTCAATGATGCAGGAATGAAGTAATTACTTGTTCAATGTATAAATCCTTTGTCCATAACCCAGTAATACTTCTGTTTAGTGAAAACTTGGTAGTGGGCAAGTTTAAACTTGAGCGCCACTTGCTCATTTTTTTTCAAAAGTTACGCAACGAAAGGGGGAAAAAGTTAAAATACAACGACGTATATATTTTACATTCTTGTTCTTGTCGTATTATTTATGCTGCCAAACACTCACACACACATATTTAATCTAATGATTCAAGACAAAGGACGACCATACTGCACCAAGACGGGATAGATGGCCTCAAA
>QZWR01000346.1:0-17737 GCA_004114325.1 Zoophagus insidians | reverse complement strand
TCCATTATATAATAAACTTGTATTGTTAACCAAAATTATTAAAGTCCAAATATCCTTACATAACCATTTCCTTTACAAAGGTAAAAATAGAAGGTGTGAGCTGTTCGTTCACAATATTGTATTTGGGAAAATATTTTTCAAAACTTATGGTATTTGGGAAAATGGCCCAATGAATTTTTATCATCTCTTTCCTCCCTTCTCATTCACCAACTTCCCAGCTCCCCTCAACAAGCATGAAGCAATTTACTCTTTTTTTACTCCTTGCTTTGATCATCTGCATTACCGCAGAACGTGTAAGAAATGTAAGCTCGGGTTCCAACACCGGCTCTGATAGCCTTGGTTCTGTGTCAGCTCTTGACGAGGATGAAGTCCCCGTTAAAAGACAAACTAGGCGAAGAAAGAGGCCTCCTACAACCGAAGATGGAGAGGATGAACGCTTGTACCGCCGCTAATTGAGTGTGAAGTTGGCGAAACTCGATTTTCTTTGTTTCCTTTGATAGGAATAAAGAAAACACCACCTTTTAATCCCGTCAACAACTTGTACTATGTTGAACAAATTAATGGCAGACTGGTGAGGTTCGTATCATTTACTTTCTTTTTCCCACCACTCCTTGTTGTCAACCGATTACAAAACCTTTTCCATATCATCGCCATTTTAAATGTTTTTTCTAAGAGCTACAATTCTGTCTCTGGTGCTCGTAGGCGCAACCCTTGCTCTTCCTAGGAGTCTTTATGTGAGCGGATACCAAACAGGTCGCCCTGGTAAAACTATTGCAGTAGTTTTTGATAATACTCGGTCGCGATCTGGTTAAGTTAAACAGGTGTAACTGTCAAAGTCCTGAATAAAGCAACCCATTTCCCAAGATAAATGTATATTATTCTCTGTCTACTAAGTTCCAAATATTTAAAGATTGGTAAATTGCAAGGTGTTCTACATTGTACCACGAAACGTTTTCATATTCCAAGTTCAACCAAGGCTGTGCCGGTGACGTTCCAACATTTGGAAGCACTAATAACATCAATACCAAGTAATCTCACAAAAGGCCAATCCATTGGGGAAGGTTTTCTGTTTAGTGGAATTGACGTTCTCATTTCCATTTTTGTAAAGTGATGACACTGTTGGAGAATTTTGAGTAATGAACTTCTTATTTTATCAAATTAAACTTTTAGTTATCAATTAGACCAATCCCTGTTCACACTATAAATAAATTATGGAGTTAAGAGACCAATCCTGGATTAGATAATTGTGTTGGAATTGGGTAATTGGTTGATATCATAAGCAATTACGTTTTAATATATTTCGTTCTTAGGATGATTGGTTCCCTAACTTTGATAAACAACGGTTAAAGGGTCAACTACTTCTCCCAGTCTTCTTTCCCTTCTTCTCTGCAGTATTAGTATCAGAAAAAAATGTGTGAACAACCGCGAATGACAAAACTTGTACAGGTTGAAAGAAACCTCAAACAGCTGATTCAGAATTTCCAAGATAATGCCAAAAAAGTGCAAGAAAGTTGCGGATTCGATATTGAAAGACCTCGCAGTCAAAGCGAAAATGGTCTTAGTTCATATCTGCAAAATCGACGCATGTTGATAAAGCAAATTGAAAAATGCGCTCTTGAAATTGGTATTTTCCCCCCACTACGGTTGAGGTTAATCAACAAGGAGTAGAATCGGAGTTATCTGATCAGTCCAATTTGTTCATTGATGGTAATTCCACTTTCCCAAGAACGTATTAACTTTATTGTCTAGAAATTCCTCTTTATCATGAAGTTTTGTTTAAAAAAATCATCCAAATCTCATCCCATTGTAATTCTCTCATGACCAAGACCTTCTTCGGCCACAAGACGGTCAGCCTTGGCTCATCAACACTTTCGTTCTTAAATGACAATGGTGAAGAAATGACTACGACCATTTATCAACGACGTGCTTATTCAGACATTATCAACTTGATCTTCAAGTTCAGGTCTGAAGGAAAGTCTACCTTTGCAGTGCATGGTAGTCCAGGCACCGGGAAAACTTGTTTGTTTTACCTAATCTTGATTGGACTCTCTTTCAAGAGGCTCCCAATTGTTTTTAAACTTGGCAAGTTTTATTACTTCCTTTCTTGTACTGTTTTTAAAAGGTACTTTTCCCCTCCTCCCATTAAAAATATTGACTGAGAACGGGTAGAATCAAGGATTTGAAGAAATGCAAAGTGTATTTCCCCAAAGATACCTGGTTCTTGGCGGAAACATCCGAAGAAAAGATCAAGGTTAAGGATTGGATGAATAGTTTCAACACCTTGGTGTTCTTCACTTCGCCCAACCCTGACATATTAATCAAGCATCGACCAGACGGTGTAGTTAACCTTTACCTGCCTTTATGGGACAGGAAAGAAATGGAGATCATGTTTAGGTCTTGCTTCCCTGGTGTCAATTTATACGAAGTTGAACGGAGAACTTGCATCTGGGGATGCGATATCTCTGCCATCTTACGTTCACTTAAAGAATCTTTCGACGACATTAAAGAGAGAGAAGGCGTGGTTAAACAATTGAGAAAAAACAAAGCTGTTTCTCACCTTAATCAGACCTTTTCTGGTAAAAAATCTACGCACCTTGTTGTTAGAGTGAATAGTTTTGATTATTTCACTTTCGAGGCTACTTGGGCATCTAAATTCTGCTTAGATCAGATATTAATGATTGATGGGACTCGAAAGAAGTGGTGGAATCATAGTTTGAGCAAGGATGGGTGGAAAAGTGCTGCTTTTGAGGATTTGAGATGTGAAGTGCTTAAAATCAAGGTTAATCAACAACTAGGTTTGGTTGATATTTGCAAGATTTATTCCATGTTGGACAAGAGACCCAATGAAGTGACCCTAATGCCTAAATTGCTTATCACCAAGGGGTTAGACGTGGGTATGATGACAAGGTTGGAGTTTAGAAAAGGTGTAAAGGTTGAAGGAGCAGGATGGTTTATTTATTGTACAACTCCCACTTTAAGAATCAGTTATAAGAGATGGCTCAAATATGCAAAACTTTGTAACCGGATTTACTATGTTGTTCCTTTGGAATATTTGAACTGTTTCGAGTTGGTTCTTATTGATAGGAATGGTTTGTTAGTAGAAGATGATCATTCTCACATTGGAGAATTCATTGTTCCCTTGGAAAGTGTCGGAAGCTCGTTTTTTGATAAACGTTATGTTTTCAAGACTTTAAGTGTAGAAGCTCAGAAATACTAATTTGCTTTTTTTAATAACTTATATCTTGTTTGTTTTGGTTATTACTACCTTTAGAGGAGTGAAATAACCATTTTTTGGTATTATTTTTGCATCCATTGGTTTAAATAATAAAAGGTTGAAAAAATGGATAATGGAAATCAACAGAATATTAAGCAGCAGGGATTACTCTCTTTTACAATCCATTTTAACATTGAACAGCTGCTACACTAATCATACAAATACAACTCTACCCTTATTATCCAATTTGCTAGTGAGCGCGTGGGAGCGAATTACAATTCTTCTACTTCAGTTTCTGCACTTGTAGAACCACCACCAACAGTAGCTGCAGCTGAAGTAAAAATAGGAGGGTATTTTTTGCCAATTTGCCAAAAATAATCCCACCAACCTTCTTCTCCCAGACTTACTTGCCTGAGCGCCATATCTCTATATTTCCCACCCTTCTTGGCCAATAGTTCAAAGTGAGTTCCATACTCGGTTATCTTTCCATCCCACAACACCACTACAACGTAAGTATTAATAACCAACTGGGAGGGAAAAGACTCACTAATTCTATCAGCATTCTTTGCACTGGTAATATTCGAGCTGGCAATAAGAATGGTAGCATCAGGAGTTGTACTTCTAACGCGCCTCAATAGGTCCGATTCCAGTTCAAAGTTAAAACTCATCGTAGCATCATCCAGTAATAAGAGTTTTGGCTTTCTAAGAACTGCCCTTGCTATCGCTATCCTTTGAGACAGTTCAGTGTTCTAAACCAGTAGGGGTCAAATGCCAAGAAATTAGAACAATACAATTATATCCAAACCACGAAAGTCAAATCCATCAGGTAATCCCAAAAACCAAGTTTCCAATCCCAATTGTTGCATTATTGATCGAATTTCTTCCTGAGAAACTTTTGGATTTCCATAGGCTAGTGCTTCACCAAGAGTTTCACCAAACAAATGCGCCTCATTTTCAACCAATCCTATTCCATCCAACAATATCCTCGTATTCCATTGTTCCAATTTAAGGTTATCAATCTCTATTACCCCAGACTCAAACTCGTAAAGTTTGAGTAGTAATGAAAAAAGTGTGGATTTGCCCGCTTTGGTGTATCCCACTACCGCTACGCTTCTTCCATCAGGGATTTTCAAGCTGAAATTATTGAAAATCGGTCGATTAGTGTCGCTATATCGAAAAATCAAATTTCTGATTTCTACTCTTCCAGTCCTCCAAACCGTGGACTTCTCTGAAGCCTCAGCGGGGACCTCTTCTTCAGGTTTTTTATCCGGAACAATCAACTTTAGAAAGCTAACTAAAGTTAATCATTGAAAACTTTTATATTGATTACCCAGCAACTTGAGCGTTAACCTTTTCATATTTCTTATTGAGCACCGCAACAGCACTTCCACTGTTCAAGGTAAACATTACTGTAAAGATAATCACCACTACTTGATGTAGTGTGTATTCACCATCAGAAATTAGCTCAGTTCCATAGACAAATCCAATAGTATAAATCAAATAGAGTAATGCTAAGTTAATTTAGCATTAAAAACAGGTGCGCTATTACCTTGAGAAAGGCCAAATCCAAGGGAAGAAACCATAGATGCTGCCATTCCTACACTTAATGTTTTTTCCCCATTATCTTTTTTAGGAGCTTAAACAAAAAATTCTATTAAACGTTTTACCTTGAAATAATTGCAAAAAATCCTCAGTTCTGGTTAGGGCCAACACCATTCGAATATTGGGAATTGTTTCTTGTAAAATCCTTAAAGATTGACGATAGGTTCGTTTGGCCCTTTTTCCTAACCGGGACAGAGCATTTGCTTGCAGGTCACTTGTACCAGAAGCCACAGGATATAAAGCATATAAAGAGAGCGCAAGTGACCAACCCAACGATATCGCCACGATTCCACCAGTAAGAACTGTGATTAAATGAAAGAAAGCTTCAGCCCAGTATCCTGTAAATACTTCGGTAACATAAGCGCCTCCAACAGCCAGAGTGTTTGCTAGTTGAACTAAACCACCAATTGTAAATCCTTTCCCAGATTTAAAACCTTACCAGGTGTATTCTCGTCGAAAAAACTAAGAGAACGATTTAACAAATTGGAAAACGCTCTTAAGCGAAGCTCTTTGGTTAGGCGTTCACCAATAATACTCAATGCGACGTGCTGTAGCAACTGAACAGAAAATACTGCGACTGATAGCCCTAAAACTAACCCCGGCCACAATAAATTGGCGGAACTAACGATTAATGCACCATTATAAATTACCTGGAGGACAAGTCTAAGAGAAACTCTGCAAAAAACCACGGAAACAATGCAATTAAAATAGAACTAACAAAAACAGCCAAAGTTCCCAGCACCAGCCACCAAATGTATGGCAATCCTAGTGGAACGAGCTGGAATATAGGTAATACACCATTCTTCTTTGTTTCTGGAACATTATTTTTGACAGGAGTTTTAGTATTCGGAGAAGCAAAAGCAGCAGCAGCAGCGGCGGTGGTAGTGGTAATATTAGATCGTACTTCCGGGGAAACAGAAGAAGGTGATAATGGGGGAGGTGGGGGAGTTTCTACTTGCAGCATATGATAAAAATATCCCTTCTTGGCCATTAAATCGTTTACTAAACCTGATTCCATGATTTCTCCTTGTTCAAGCACAACTATTTAAAGCTTCAATTAATCTACAACAGTGGTGGGAATTATACCAATGTAATCAGCGTTAGTCACTAGACTTGCTCTTGTGCTGGTTATAATGCTGGTACGAGATCTGGTAGCGTTATTTATAGCAATGGTAATTGCCTCCTCAGCTCCTGGTTCAATCCCTCTATCCAAGATGTCAAGACAAGAGAGCGCGATAAAACACTACCCATAGGGATCATCTAATAACAACAACACCGGGTTCTTCAAAATAGCTCTAGCCAATTCCAATCTCTACAAATGGGAAGGTCTAGGATGAAAAATCAACAAATACCTTTTTCTGCGATCTGGTCAAAGTTATGCTGGAGCCATCTCCAATGAATGTATCGTATTGCTGCTCTAATCTTCGTACAAAATCGTCTGCTCTGGTTAATTTGCATAGTCCTTGTACTTCTGCAACGCTTGGTAAAAGCTGCATGGATCGTGATCCAAAGCAAACATTGTCATAAACCGTCGCAGAGAAGATAACGCTACTTTGACCGACATAACCAATACTCTGTCGAAGGATAAATGGATCAATGTTTTTTACATCGATCCCATCAATGGTGATTTTTCCATCTTTTTTAACTATAATTAGACAAATATTTATAATGCAGGGGTTACAATTGATATCATAGAATCGTTCCATTAATTGTAAAATGGTACTTTTACCACTTCCACTTTGACCAACAATGGCCAAGGTTTTCCCACTCTCCACAGAAAAACAAATATCCTTTAAAGCTTTTACTTGTGCGCGCGTAGGAAAGGAAAATTCAACATGATCGAATTCTACTACTCCCCTTCCCATGGTTATATCCATGCTCCCACCACCACCACTATTGCGTGGATATCTATCATAAACATGCAAATTGATCCCAGGCCTCTTGGCACCATCCATTACTGGGCTCATTAAAGCAGTAGAAGAGCTAGCAGCTGATGATGGAACAAGTTTTGCATGTTCCAAAACTTCAAAAGTTCTAGCCAAGGGAAACTTTGATCCACCAAACACGATAATTAAAGGTTCGGGTAAAGCCACTACTGCCAAAGTTGCACCAACCATTGCTAAAAATACGTTCAAGAAGACGGGCATTGTTAAAGAACCACCACGAGTCCATGCTTGGGATATAATAAATACGCAACCATAGCAAATAACTACCCATTTACTCTTTAATTGCCTGAAATAAAGGACTTACACATGTAAAAATATATAGAGCCATTGGTTATGCCACGCAAAACTGCTCTTTGTATCCCTAATCGTTGAACTTCATCCAAAGGAGCTCTAATTTTCAATTTAGTGGAATAAGAGATTTAAGGAGTTACAGGAATCGAGCTGTTTCCCTGTCAGCACCGTTGTAAACCAAAAGAGTGCGAATTCCTTGAAATGCGCGCATTGCTAAATGGCCAGAGGGAAGATAAAGTGCGGCGATACGACCAGCCAAACGATTATTAAGACGGATCAAGAAATAACAAGTCAGTAGGACCAATGGAATAAACGAGAATAGCAATAGACAAATTCTCCAATCTTTTCTCCGCTATTCATTATATCCCTTGATCAACCGAACCAACCTTTATAAAAAGCAATGATTACACAGGCCAAAAAGGTGACAAGGTTTTGGCAGAACTTTGGAACTATGGTTACGCCCATTATCTCTCTTGCTTGAGCCAATTCTTCCTTAATGTTGCTGGTCAAAGCTGAGCTACCACGAAGGTCGTGATAAGCCACCGGTAGTTGGTACAGAGCTCTTAGGTAAAGACTTCTAATCCTCTACACTTTTCTACCTTAGGAAAAAAAACCCTCAATATTAGAATTACCAGGATGTTTCTTTCTGCTACATATTCCCAACACATACTGGCACAAAAACCAGTCAATAGGACCGCTATGGAAATTCCGGCCATTTCTAGGATAGGACCAGAAGCATCATTTGATAGCTTTCTAAATCACCCCTTTGAGGTTAGTAATGTCAAACAGGAATGAGGAAAACTTTGCAGAATCCAGATCCGTGGGCTTTTTTAAATATCCATCAAAGACTTTAAATAATTGGTAGAAAACTAGCGTAGAGAGTGGAAGGGCAAGTCCTGTTAATACTGCAAAGAAAATTCCTATTCCCAGATAAACCCTTTCCCAAACCGTAGCCAAGCTGAACAGGCTGAAATACCAGGTTTTGTTGGCGGTGGAGAGCGGAGGAAACGGAAGCAGAGAAGTTAAAGGAGCTGAGAGATTAGCAGGAGTGCTGAAAACTGTGCTGTCACTTTCACTTGCGTAGAAAGCTTTTATCAGAGCATCGGCGGTGGTTGTTGTAGTGGAAGCTGCTGCTCTCGCAGGATCCATCAGAAGTGTGTGGTTATTTGTTAGGAAATTTATGGATGTCACCTGACTTTTCCAAAATTAAAGAACTAAGAGAAGAAAAATAATTTATAACTTGAAATAATCTCCGCTACTTCGTGCTGCATTGCTGTAATTTGGTTCAAGAATTGCTGCTTTCTCATTGGACCCAACTCGCCCTTGCCATGTACACACTTCGATTCCACCTTCCTATCGTATAACAGCGCTATCCGGGTCAAGTCTAGTCGAGATCTGACGCATTCCAAACTATTGGCCCATCTTTTCAAACTTCGATGTGTTCGTGCCTTCTTTATCGTTATCCTATCAAGGCTTTCTCGGATAACAGGTAATTCCTCTAATCAATAAACAATAATTAGCAGTCACAAAGTTTTACCAGGACAACAGAGCAAGTCTAATCGTTTACTTTGTTCCAAGCATCGTTTTGATTTTTTATAAGCAAGAGCCTATCGCTACTTGTAAGTTACCTTAATATAATGAAGGGCTTACAATTGAGTGTTCATCGTATCTCGGTCTTTTTCTATCCAAATCTTTCACCTGATCCCTGTTATGATTAGCTCAACTTCCCCACGCAGTAAATATGTTACTTTAAAGAATCAAGTGAACTTGGCATCTAGCGTCATTGGTAAAATTTAATTCATTAATTAGCACTAAACCTACCTCGACCGACATCATCTTAGCTTCCAGCCATCCTGCCCTTGACCTATAATCATTGCCTTTATTTCCATACTTGTAAGTTTTTGAGGTTTTCTCAAGTGTTTCCATAATTACAGCGTCAGAGTGGGGCATGTTTTCATTACAGTCTTGACATATCCACTTTCGTTGACGCAATTTTTGATAAAAATCAGCTCCGGTTTGAGATAAAAAACATGGCCCACACAACTGACCCTTGCAGTCAAAACAGCAAAGCAATAAAGGTTTATGGCCATTACAACCCATACAAATCTCAGCCTTGGCAGTGGAGATGAGTCGTTGCTGCACGACTTCGGCCAAAGTTTTGTCATCTCTAATTTTACTTCCAAACGAGAGAGAGTCGAAGTAATCCGGAAACTT
The DNA here is from genome assembly GCA_004114325.1 of Zoophagus insidians. Taxonomy (NCBI): domain Eukaryota; kingdom Fungi; phylum Zoopagomycota; class Zoopagomycetes; order Zoopagales; family Zoopagaceae; genus Zoophagus; species Zoophagus insidians. The sequence continues at coordinate 8,470 of QZWR01000346.1, read as the reverse complement.
ATTTGATAACAAGGATCGGGCTCTTTTTAGCCGTTTAGTCAACTCCTGCGGATGCTGGAATTGAAAAATAGCCATATCTCCATCATAAGAGGTGGAATGTTCACATCCTCGACCTTGAGCAAAACATTCAAAACACAGGTCATAGCTGTCTTCATCACAATAAGGGCAGCAAAGCCACCGGTTCCAGATATCTGCTGAGCAGTAGTTGCATTTTACGTTAAAGGATCTAACAGCGTCCAAACCCATGCTACAATTGTCGGGATCGTCAATCTCCTCAGGCAGCGTGTGATCTTCAACCATATCCTCGGCAATTTGTAAAAGAGTACTAAGTAGCTCAATGGCATAGTGTTTCTCATGTCTCAAGGAAAGATGCTCTTTATAAAAACTTCCCACATTCTGAAAGATTGTAATTATTATTGATTTGATATGATATACTTCTGCTCTGCAAATCCTGCCCTAACTTTAGTAATTTCAAGATAAACCAACATTACTGGTGATATCTGGGTAAAACTTCCAGGCTTGACTTTACCAAGGATTCCAAAGTCATTCTATTCCAAGCTACTTTGATGGACAATTTGCCTATATTCTCCACCTGATGAGGGCTATCCATTGGAATCTATAAAAATAATTGGAATCGAAATGTGTGTATAAACTTACAATGACCATATCTCCAACCCGTTGTTCCAAGTAAAAGACTTTAAATGAAGTTGGTTGATTTGAAAGATCAACAAAACAAGCTTCGCTCTCCAATGCATCGATTCTACCAGTTGACGTACTCCAAAAATCAGAAACGAGAGGATATTCCTCAGATTTCATTATCCACCATTTTGAATACGCATCTTTTGTAGCGTCCACCATGAGGTTATGACCAACGGAGGCGCATAAATCTACGTGTCCAGGAGTACTAGATGTGGATTAATTAAGTTTGTTTGGATTTGAAGAGGAGATGATTACTTGGTCGAATGGGTTCCGAGATAGACCATTAGATTTTCTGCTTGCAATTTCGGCGGGAGAAATGCTATAACCTTGGTTAGTCTAATATTTAGAACAAATAGAAAAATGCCTGATAAATCGCTATGTTTCTTGCGATAATGATATTCGGGGTGAATTAGTGCCTGACCAAAGAGAGATTCAGACCAAATTTGAGGGCAGTGCAAGTCTTTTGCATAAAGAATTCGTTCTTCACCCTCAGTGACTGTAGTAGATCCGCTGGGGGTTGGCAGAGAAGAAACATAATCCAGGTAATCCTTTACACTCCAAGCATTTTTCAAATCTCGACCTGAATTGACATTGCGAGGATGAAACACCATTCCTTCCAAGCCTTGACGAAGAGATGTGGCATTGAATGAGACAAGGAGAGATGGATCATGTTCAATTATAATAGGTTCACCATTTAACATGGCTGTTTTGTAAACCTCATTGTGAAGATCGGGGGCTTGACTGCTAATCCTTTTGACTGGGGTGTAATTCTGAGGCAATTCATTCTCTGCTGGTTCTCGCGTTGTTATTGCTTTGGCTTCTGTTGCTAACGTTGGTGGTGCTTTGGTTGACGGTGCTAAATCCACCTTTGTTTCCATCACTTCTGCAACACTTCAAAAGTTTAATTTTGACTTGCAGCGATTGCATATTCAAACTCACTTTTTCTTTCTTATTAATTATTTACTCAATGTTTAATTTGGAAATGACAATGCTTTTTTGTAAGTTGGAAAGTCTTATTGAGTACGAATCTTATTGAATGTGTTTAATGTAATTTAAACGGTATGTCTTCTACTCTTCGCACCAACCACCGTACATAGAAACAAGTCCATCCCCTTTGGAATATAATTACAATGCTTACTAAGCGGAGTTGGGGAGATGTATGTTTTGGTGGGAGTAGGATAATTTTTAAAGGGACAAAATTCACACGTTTCAAATAAAAGAAACACTTTTCCACTTCCCACACAAAATACTACACTTCCATTTCTCTGCGTTAATGAACAACCACACTATTCCCACCACCACCACCGCCACTGCCACTGTTGCAGATTTTGACGAAAAATTGAGTGAAAAAAATATCCATTTTGCTATAACCACCAGCGAGTCCAGCGAAAGCTTGGTATCTCAAGAACAACTACTAAGCAGTGCCAAATCCATGTCCTTGAGTGCCCAGAAGCGACAAAGAGAAGCTGAGCAAAACTCGCATCGTTTACTCAAAGCCATTTTGTTGTGTTTTTTCTTTTTCTTGGTTGAAGCGTTCGGTGGATGGTATTCAGGATCTCTTGCCCTAATAAGTGATGCTTGCCATCTTCTTTCCGATGCACTTGGCTTTTTTATCTCTTTACTAGCTATTTATATTGCTCAATGGTCAGCCACCAAAAGTAATATTCCTCCAAGTTTTGTTTGCTAACGACGGACAGAGTTTTCTTTTGGATTTCACCGTGCTGAAGTCCTTGGAGTGCTTTCCTCGGTGGTGCTATTGTATATTTTAACCGTCTTGCTACTCTCAGAAGCTTGGGAAAGAATCCAAAAACCCGAGCCAGTACATGGTCCCACGATGATTGTTATTTCTACCATTGGATTAATAGTGAACATTACGTAAAAACTATTTCCTAATTGATTATAATTGACAAGCCGTACTTAGAATGGCGTTTTTCCTTGGACATGACCATGCTGTGGACGGAGCTCAGGGCGACGTGGAAAAAGGAAGAGCGGAAAGGACAACGATGAATATGAACATGAAAGCAGCTTTATTGCATGCTTTAGGAGATGCGCTTTATTCATTCGGCGTGTTGTGTTCTTCTATTGCTATAACGCTTAATCCTGCGTGGATTTGGTTGGATCCCATTTGCACCTTTCTTTTCTCCTTTGTGGTTATTGGAGGCACTGTGGGATTATTGCGTGATAGTTTCTACGTGCTCATGGAAGCTACGCCTAGTTCGATTGATTCGGAAGAAGTAGCCTGTTTGCTTGAAACAATCCCTGGCGTATTTCAAAGCCATTCCTTGCATGGTAATTCTGTTTATGGTATTTCACTAAATAATTAATTAGTTTGGAGTTTAACAATGGATAAAGTTGTCCTTTCTGGTCATTTATCCGTTGATTCGGATGCAAATGGAGAATTCATCTTACAACAGGCACGTGAATTGTTGTTGGAGAAATATGAAATTCGACATGTTACCATTCAAATTGACCGGGCCAGATCTGAAAGCACGTTGAATGATGGGGATGACCACCACGACGAGGATGGCGAGAGGGTCAAACAACTTTGCTCAGAGCGAAGACGGTGTAGGGCTGTATCGTGGCTGCACCATTAAGAATGAAAGTATGGTGAAAGAACAACAAAATGTACACAACGCAAACAAACAAATAGAATTTCATGTCTTTTATTAATTAAAGTGGATTCCTTCCTTATTGAAAGCATGCAGTAATCTAATTCTCACCCCGCACAATTATTAATTACTGCTAGTTAAAAAAACCTCAAGAAATCATCCAAATCCATCTTTGCTGCTCTGCTCTGAGCACAGCCAGTTTGTTCCAGAATGTTCTCCACCTTGGCCTTTATGTCCAGGTCATCTTCGACCATTTTATCATTAGTCGCACAAAAGGTTTCATAGTTGACCTTTAACATTTCCAGCACTGGTTTACTTTTGAAGTTTGCTGCTACCGTCTAGTCACCATTAGTACACTCATTAGAGAAATGCAAGAGGAAGAAGAAGTAGGGAAACCTTGTTTTTTCTAAGGAATAAAATCCTAATCATTCCATCCCATTCCTTAAAGTCTAACGGAGGAGGTGGTTGTATCGGTTCGATTCTAACCACAGAAGATTCCACCTTGGGAGGAGGACGAAAGTTATTCTTTCCAACCTTCCCTTTAAATCAATCAATCTGTCATATCATTAACCGGTTACCTTCATGACATGTTCTATTTTGGCGTATAATTGGGCATTAACTGATAATCGACAGTATAATTCTTCGCCTGGTTTAGCCACCAAACGCATGGCGAATTCTCGTTGAAACATCAATACAGCACATCTCCCCTCAAAAGTTAAGTTAGTTCTTAAAGTGGGATTACCGGAATTGTGGACGATGTTGTAATAGCTTGAACACCAAAGGAGATGATATCTGGTAAGGAGTATTACTGATGCAAACGTCAAAGTAGGGAAGTTCAGGTGTCTTTAGCACATCCTGAATAAGAACCTCTAGTTTCTTTTGCTGTGGTCTATCCATCACCAATGAATAAATTCGTGAATACGTTGATATGATAGAGGGAGAAGGAGGAGGAAGAGTGAGGACTTACGTGCCTTGAACTCGCTTGATCAATTCAGCAGCCAATCTTTCATCAGTTTCTACAGCTACTACCCGTTTGGCTTGTTCGAGAATCCGCACAGTCAGATTTCCAGTACCGGGACCTACTTCCAACACAACATCGGTGCTCTTCACTCCGGCCTTATCGACAATTCCTTGCGCAACCAAGGGATTTTTCAAAATGTGTTGACCCAGGCTTTTATCAAATTTGGGGCCAAACACCCGATCCATGCTCACCCCTCCACCACCTCCTGCAGAAGTTGTTGAAGCAATGGATGGTTTTTTTAAATTGGCCAAGGGATTACTGCTGCCCTGGCTACTGGCATTACGACGTTTAGTGGAAGTAACTTTTGGCATTATTTGTTCAAGCAAGAGCAGTAACGATTTTTTCATCCTCCCACACACACTCCTGTTAGTATGTTTTCTCTTTTCCTTTTGCCCCTGTTAGTAAGTTCTATGTTTTACTAAGGTTAAAACACCAATTTATGAATTGAAGTATTTGTAATTAATAAGTAATCAAGTTCAAAATGTTTATTTTCTCTAAATAAATGTGTTTTTATGCATATTTGTGCAAAGTACGGCATAACTAATGTATTAATAGTAAGTAAGTGAGTGAGTGAGTGAGTGAGAGAGGAGCAGTGAAATAAATAATAAAATTAATTTTTTTTTCTTCAACTCTCATCATCAACCCAACAAAAACACACGCGCTCACATTCTTCTTCTCCTTTCCTCCAAACAAATATCTTTGCGCGTAACTTGTGATTACTTCTCTACTGTCGTCGTCGCTCTATTGTGTATCTTGTTCTCTACGCTACCTGTTGAACGTTTGCAAACATGCTTCCCATGAGACATCAAAAGGTCGATCTTAGCGTAAGTGACTTTTCCCCTCTTTTATCTTCAACCCCTGGGGCTTTAGAAATTAAGTGAGGATGAGTTGAAGGCTTTTAAAAAATACGGCAAACTTCCCAAGAATAAGCCTAACCTGTTTCGTCCTCAGATCCAGGCATTTCCCATTCCCTTGCTCTTCTGACCTATTGTAGGAACGAAAATACTTTGATAGTGGCGATTACGTTCTTAACAAGGTTGGAAAAGCGACTGGTCCGGTAGGAGTTGAGCATCCCGTTCCGGAAAATATTCCTCATGTGGCGGGTCCCAATCCTGCACATCCTGTCGAAAGAAGAGGATCAGCACTTTCGCCCAAGATGGAAGGAGCGCTGCTGAAGACTGTTGCGAATCTAGATAAGAAAAACGATGCGAATGACTCACCTCTTCCTCTTGATCCTGCTGTAGCCGCTGCCGCTGTAGCTGCTGTAGCTGCTTCTACTGCTCCTGTTAACAAGGGTGCTAAAGTGACGGCAGATTCTAGTTAATGCGTTCTGTTAGTTCAAAGTATGGCAATTATTAGGACAGAAGAGGTAATGTTTGGTAATTAAAGACGCGTGGAAGTAGGGAATAAAACGAGAAAGAAGAGATATACTCTGTTTATGTACTACCACCTACTACTTCCACCTACTTCTACCAACACTACTAATCATCCTGAGTGTGCGAGTTTCTATACAGCGCCTCCTGAGTAACTTGCAATTCGTCAATCTCTGGGGAGACCTCTTGCAACATTTCATAAACGCGCTTTGAGTAAGCCAACTGAGCAGCCAGCAAATCTGCAAGGTTTCTTAGCGGTTCGGGATCTTCCACCACCGCTTTCATCAAAGTCATGGCTTCTTCCACCAGAGCGACAAATTCGTCTTCTGCTCTTTCCACTTCTGGTCGCACCGTCTCCTGTCGATCAGGTCGAGTGGCCTTGAACCTGCTCTTCACCGCATCCAATCTCAGTCTCGCTGATTGCACCCGCTTTCTAGCCAACATTGCTTGTTGGATGGTGGTCGCAAGGGTGGCATTCACAGGAGCTACAAACTTGGTCGTGGCATCTTTACAAAGATGAAGTTGTTCTTCGCCCACCTTTTCCATTGTTTGAGCATACTTCATCAAGGCAGCACCATAGGGTTCTTCCAAGCTGACATCCTCGGCGCCTTTGTAGCAGATTTGAGCAAATGCTTGTTCCAGATTCTTGGGTCGATCTGCTTCGGACTGGCCTGCTGATGCATCGAATGGTTGATCAGGGCCCAGGGCGAATTGTTGAAGATTCTGGGCCAAATTTCCCACGCGTTCAGTCAAGTAAGTGGCGGTGGGTTGTAGCGATGAGAGAGCTGGAAAGGCTGGCTGTTCATACACCGTCATGCCCAGTCTGGAAAGCTGTTGCTGCACCAAACGAATAGCATCTACTCTTTTTTCCAATTCGATGTATTCTTGAGGCAGCTCGGTTAGATCTTCGGCAGATCCCAGTTTTTCTTGAGCAAACTACCAGAGTTATCTTTAAAGTAGAAAGGATACTTGTTTGAACTGTTCAAGGTTTTTGCCAAAGTTTTCGGAAAGTGGTCGTAGTTTTGCGCCTAATCCTGAAAACGATGCCATGTATTTTGAAGTATCCATCTCTGTGTCTGTTTGACCCTGAATGCGCGCAAGTAAGAGAGGGAGTTTTAAATTTCACGTGCCAAGAAATGAGAGAGATGAGGTGGGGGAAAAAAAGGTTTATTATAATCGCGTTACTTGGATAACTTGTTCAATTTCATTCGCCACTTCTTTGAATCCATTCATCAAATTGTCAGTCTTTATGGTCTTTAGGAGTCGGTTTTGCATGTTGTAAACCCGCATTGTTGGTGTTTCCTTTAGCTCCGAGTCCGGGATGCGTATCACCACGACGCCCTGGTTAATGGTGGCTTTGAAGCATCGTGCTCCAGCTGCCACCAAACCAATCATCAGGTCAACCTGGTTGTACAAAGAAGAAGGAGAAATAAATCCCTTCACTTTATCCAACTCTTGTACGAACTTTTCATTGTTTTCTTCTACAATTGCTGCTATTCTGGGGTTCAAATTGTTCAAAGCTATCCATTCAGGGGTGACATGCGTAAAGGGTTTAACCTTGAACAATTCTATGCAGTCTTGTTCAGTCCGTCCCAGTTGATCCAGCGCAAGGATTCGCACATACTGATCTGCAGGTGTTGGTGGTGTTTCTCCTGAAGGTGCTTTTGCCAAAGAATTAGGAGAAACTCGGAATATCGAAGCAAGTGCATTCAAATTACCACCCTTAGGGACATCACCCTTGGGAGCACCATGCGTAGAGGTTGGATTGGCAGAGATTTGATCATCGTATTTTTCCTCTCCACTCAGGCTATAGGTGTAACAAAGTGCTTTGGTATCAAATACATCTTCCACTTTCCAATCAGTAAAAGGATACAATAAATCCTTAGAAGTGGCTTGGCGTTTATTGCTCAAACTGGCGCTTCCCTTTGAATTGAAGTAATTTATTCCGTTGAAATTCCTGGCATGTCCTCGAAGCTGCCATCTCCACCAAATCTTATCAACAAAGCAATGATGCAGGTAAAACAAGGGATCGTTGGGACTGGTTTTTACATCTCCCATGTCACCTCCCAAAATTACATGAACTGTGCCATGGATATATTCAATTCGATCTTTCAAATCCTCGTAACTGCTCAGGTCTAAGAATTTCTCTACCATGGAGAAAGAAGCTGCTGCTCCAATTACATTTCTCCTGTTTTTGGTGCCATCGTTGAAATTTCGCCAAATGTTGTGTGGCTGGGGATATTGAACCTGTAGATTGGCAAAGCTTCCAGTCTTTACCACTCCATTTCCACCAAATGTCTGCCAAATTGGCGAAGTTCCCAAACTTTGTGATTCGAGTGACCAATCCCAAAGGGGCAAAGAAAGGCTCTTTTTCTTACCAACCGCTTGAAGCTTTTGTTCTACCATGCTCAGGAAGTACCTATGCCACTATCCCCAGAATGAGAGGAATGGAGGGAAAAGAATTACGGGGAAAAACAATGCTGTTCCATGAATTCCTCCCCCGTACGAAGCATGCATCCCGGTAAAGTAATCGACAAAAAACTCACCACTGCTTCCAATCATTGATTCGTGCATCAATTTTTTATAAGCTTTGATGAAATCTGCTTGTTGGGTCCGGTCAAGGTCTATCCAATTTTTCCGGACATTTATAGTTCCCTCGCAGTTTAGCGAATTGGCATGTACAGCTGTAAGCAACAAGGGAAGAAGAGAAAAAAAACGCATTTTCTACCAGAGATTGCTTGCTTTTTGGAGGGAGGGTGGGAAAGTTT